>CCAG010013763.1:0-14896 GCA_001077435.1 Glossina morsitans morsitans | reverse complement strand
TTATTATTATTATTATTATTATTATTATTATTATTATTATAAATTTAGCCAGAGAATAAATTCTAAGACTAATGTCTTAAGGCACTAGCATCTAAGGCTCGCGGCTTTTATTATTATTAATATTATAATTATTGTTATTGTTATTGTTATTATTATAAAAACTCTACAGCACTTCAGATTTGAACCCACGACCATTGAATTCCTAGTCGAGATTCTTGCCTACTCGGCTACTCAGGCGGATGTGTAATATTTTTATTTGTTTTCTTTACATGTTTTGTCGCACTAAACTATATGTGGAACTTTTACTTGTTTGTGGAACTACAAGAAAATATTTGATCATATCATTAAGTGTGCCATGACATAATGAAAGAAAGAAAAAAATAGAAAAGCTTTTATATTTTCAGAAACGTTTCGAAAAATTATTGTTTAGTTACATTTGTCTTAAAAAAGAAAAGTTTTGGACAAAAATTTGAAAAAAAAATTGGAAAAAATTAATTATCTGCATTCGGAAAATGGCTAGCACTGTCGTAAAAACTTTGCGCCCGACAGGACGTGTTTTGCAATCAATTGCTCCGCTAGGCTTGAATAGGCGTGGTAACGCTTGGTTTGAAGATGTGGAGATGGGGCCCCCCGATCCAATTCTAGGTGTTACCGAAGCATTTAAACGCGACAAGAATCCGAAACGTCTTAATCTAGGTGTAGGAGCATATCGTGATGATAGCGGTAACCCTTGGGTGCTTCCTTGCGTACGTTGCGCAGAGGCAAGAATTGTTGAGAAGCAAATGCATAAAGAATATGCGCCCATCGATGGTCTGCCAGAATTCTGCGCTAAAACTATTGAATTAGCTTTGGGTAAGGATTCTTACGTCTTAAAAGATAAACGTAACGCCACGGCACAAAGTATTAGCGGCACTGGAGCATTACGTGTTGGATCGGCGTTCTTAGCAAAATTTTGGAGGGGCAATCGCGAAGTGTATGTACCTAATCCAACATGGGGAAATCATATACCTGTTTTCGAGCACGCTGGTCTTCCAGTGAAAAAATATCGTTATTATGATTCAGATACTTGCGGCTTGGATTACAAAGGTTGTAAAGAGGATATCTGCAAAATCCCTTCGGAATCGATTATTGTATTCCATGCATGCGCTCACAACCCCACTGGTGTAGACCCCAACATAATACAGTGGTGTGAGTTAGCAGACTTGGTCAAACACAAATGTCTCTTTCCATTCTTTGATATGGCTTATCAGGGTTTCGCCACAGGTGATCTGGATAGAGATGCTCAAGCGGTTCGGATCTTCGAATCGAAAGGTATTAATTTTTGCTTAGCTCAAAGCTATGCTAAAAATTTGGGTCTCTATGGCGAACGCGTCGGAGCATTTACAATAGCATGTGAAAACGAAGTGGAAGCCTGCCGTGTTCTGTCACAACTTAAAATTATTATACGTGCTCTATATTCCAGTCCACCCCTGCACGGAGCCCGAATTGTTGAGGAAATTCTTACCGATCCAGATTTGTATGACATGTTCTTAAAAGATGTCAAAACAATGGCTGATCGTATCATCAGCGTACGACAAAAGTTAAAAGAAGGCTTAATACAATCCGGCTCAAAGCGTAAATGGGATCATATTACAAACCAAATTGGAATGTTCTGCTACACCGGTATGAAACCAGAACAAGTTGAACGTATTACAAAAGAATTTAGTGTTTACCTTACTCGAGACGGTCGCATTTCAATGGCTGGTGTTACTAGCAAAAACGTTGAATATTTGGCAAAAGCAATGCATGAAGTTACAAAGTGAAGACGTATTTATGAAAAAAACAATAAAAGAAAGATGACTATATTTCGTTATTGAGAATTTGAAAAAAAATTGAAAATAAACGGCGACTTACTCATTGGTAAACTATAGTTTTATTTAAAATAATCGCCTCTATGGTGCAGTCAAATAAGTGAAGAGTAAGGCTTCCATAAGACAAAGATTGTAATTGTCAGTTTATTAAAGAAGACAACTGAATAATTTCACTCTTCAAAATAGTTATGTGATAAAAAATATATTCCTTAGCTATGTAGCTGGCTGTAAAATTATAGTTTGGATACGTCTTAATAACTTAAAAAAGCACTGTGCACTTATATATTATATGCAAATACTGAGCGCAAATGTACATCAGATACAAAAAGTTGATAAACTCGTTCCCCTGCCTGGTGCTACTACTAGATGGGTACCTTCGTGAAAATCAGTTTGCTCTTTGTTATCACATACAAGAAACCGCTCAACGATGTTAGAGTGATATCTTTGTATCCTTTCTAAATCTAACGGAATGATTTCGACGCACTACAGACGTAGTCTTGCCTCGCTTTAGCTCCCGTCACCTATTTACTAACTGAATACAATCAACCGCTTTGCGCCCATTAACTTTTATCCGATATTTATACCCCACACTACGACCATTGCCGGCTGTATTAAGTTTGTGTGGAAATACCTGACATCCAGAAGAACGTGAGATAGGTCCACTTTTATTATACCGACCGATTCAGAACCATTTTCTTAGGTTAAAATAATGAAACATCAATCGCAGAACCGACGCGATCTGTTGAACATGCAAAATGTGACCGTAGCAAACTCCAGTTAAGCTTAATCTTTATAATCATGGAGAGGATAAGATGTAATTCGCAATTAAAAAGGATAAAAGTGTTTTAATCAGACAAGACCGACCCTATACAATTTTTCACCTCTCTTCGTCATAAAATATTAATTGTTAAAGATGTCCAATTAGCACTTGTTACCAATTTTTATTACAAAATGCCAAAGATTAGACGTTATTGTCATATGAAGGCCTATTTTTTCTAAGAACGTCTAGAAGGACTAAACTCTGCAAATATGCGTCCGTCCCATCCATAGTTGCGCCAGCCAATCAGTATGCCACAGTAATTATATTTCGTTGATTTTTATCGCAATGTACTCTAAATAGAAAGATATTTTACATATAACGGCTTTCTCTGGGCCATGTACGAGCCCTGACGTTCCATCCATTGCCAATGGCAGACTTCCATGGGCCCAGACCTGTCAGTGTGTAACGAATTTCTTGAATACATTTCGAAAATGGCAACCAGACGATTAAATGCAAAAATCCATGGGCAGATGTCAGACGGACAGAGAGACAGACATATAGAATCATTTTTTGAGTAGATCGGTATAATTGCAAGTCTATATCAAGTACTTCTGAGCACTGTATGTATCTTAATAAACTCATGTATCTATCTATATGGTACGCGGTATAGAGGATAATAAATTCTAGCATAGTGTTACATTAGAGACATAAAAAAAAAAAAAAAATTGGAAGTTCGCATAAGAAGTAGAGTAAGAAAAAAGACAACTGAAGATGCTTTTTTATTGAGAGCTTTTAGGAACGAACACACGACTACTGTACGCGAGTGTGGGAGAGAGTAATTACAGTCGGTACCAATCAAATCTTTTTAAAGTTCGTCACTCGTTTCTTAACGCAGACATTATCGTGAATTTAAGAAGCTATGCAAAGTCTTGGGATAATGCAACTTTTACTCACAAAACCAACATCTGAAGAGGAATGTAATCAATATATTAATACAGATAATAAAGAGAGAATTAAATATTTTCAAGATTATTATAAAGAAGACTAAGTTGTACATATCTAACATGGAAATGGTTTCTAATTGTAAATGAATTTCGGAGACGATTTAACTGATTGCTGAGCTCCCTCTATTTCAACTCAAGGTTTCTTCCGCCGTGTTATGTAAATAAAGTAAAGAATTTTACTTTAATTGTTGCGACGATGACAAACCATTGTTGTGTTCCGGTTTATTATTATTATACGTTTGTTGTTTTTTTTTTTTATAAATTTGTTGAATCTTAAAAAAAATAATTAAATTTTATTATGGATTTGTTGTTCTTACAGGCAGCTGAGGCTGGCAATTTGGATGATTTTAAACGTCTTTATCAAGCCGATAATACACGGCTATCCCTGCAAGACGGCAAAGGTAGAACTGCAGCCCATCAAGCAGCTGCCCGTAATCAAGTCGACATATTACGCTATATACATGATCAAAATGGAGGTGAGTAACGTTTGTATTTCCATGTTTAAGTCAGTAAGTTACTACTACAAATGCACTTCAAAAGGCATCTTATTTTAACTGCGCAACTGCTTTTAGATAATTAAGTTTGTTCGCATCTAAATGCAAAAGTTCCTACGACGCATGCAGGTAAAAGCGAAATAAGTGCACTTGTTCACACGTTGCACGTCATGTGCAAATTCAAACAAACAAATGTTGTGTACACATAGTACATGTATGAAAAAAAAAATGTACTCGGCTTAGATTGAACGTTTTTCCACTCATCCCATGTGTTTTCGGTAGTCTTTTAAATAAATGCGTGTCGGAAAATTCTTAAAATACAATTCACATAAGACAGCACCACTTACGTAGAGTATTTCGCCAGTGTACATAACTGGCAGATACCAGCATGTTACGACGCGCAACAGCAATATCAACGAATATTGTCTCATCTAAGAAAGTTATAAACGGCTTGCGTCAAATCTATATCCGTAGGTATTACGTCGGGCACATGTATGAAAATTAGAAAATTTTTCGCCAATTGTTTGGACCATATTACCCGGGTTTTTAGCCCGAAATTTAGTTCTTAATAAACGCAGTCACAGTTTTTGTTTTTGCTTTGTGTTTTTTTTTTTTTTCAGTGCACAGTTACATAAGTGAATAACGAAAATGTTGCATTGAGACGATCAGAATTTTCGAAAAATTTTAAAATAACAATATATTGTGGAACATAGAAAGCGAAATTCTTACCAATACAGCATCGGTTTTAAAATCACATATATGTAGAAAATTATCTTCATACTGTATGCGTAAAAACTCTATCGATTGATTATTACCTTGCGAGCCGAGCCGTCAGCTTTCGAAAGTGTATATACAAAACAAAGTTGAGGCACTGTAGTGGACCATGTCCCACGGCTAAAAATACTATAGATCACCTCGCTTAATGCAGTTATGCATCTAGTGGCTTTTAAAAAAAATGCGTTATATGGAAAGTGATCGGAAAAGTAGTTCGATTCGAGGCAATTCACCCTTGAGCCAAAACACCCAGCGTATCAAATTTCATCAAATAATCTTAAAATTTATTTCGATTGAACAAGAATAGTTCAAGATGG
This sequence comes from Glossina morsitans morsitans, assembly GCA_001077435.1. Classification (NCBI taxonomy): domain Eukaryota; kingdom Metazoa; phylum Arthropoda; class Insecta; order Diptera; family Glossinidae; genus Glossina; species Glossina morsitans. The sequence goes on along the minus strand of CCAG010013763.1, from coordinate 9,697 downwards.
GCAGACGGACAGACAAGCTTAGAATCAGCTCTTGAATCGATCCGGTGGCTCTATCTCAAGTCCTTCTTCGTATCATGTACATTCGCACGAACCTATACCGCAGATGGTGTAGAATATAAAAATAGATACGATACGACCTATAAAAATATATATGTTATTGTTTTGGCTGCTTAAGCAATAGTGTGTGTAGAAGCCTTGTTTTTTTCGTTCAACGTACGCATCCTGTTGAAGAATTTTTATAACTTCTGAAACTAAATCTCCAAATTGAGTGAATATCATAACTAAATAAAAAAAAAAACAATTTCTTTCAAGAATGCTTTTGTCTTCTGTTTTTCATTTGGCTTAGAAACAAGTTCAACAAGAACAAATAGCAGATCATAGCTATCCATCGAATAGTGGTTTTAGAAAGTAGTATACAATGTACACAAACAATAGTTACTTTTGATGAATGAATTGGTTTGCCGGTCGATGAGAATAGAAAGAAAGTGGTTATAATTCCATTGTGATATGAGTCCTGTGAGTGAATACGACTCCTGTGATGGATAGAAAAATATCTCTCAACTTCTTCCATCTTTTTTTTTTTATTTAATATATATAATTAATTTATTTCACTTTACTTTGATTTATTCGTAGATTTTAATATTCGAGATAATGCAGGTAATACGCCCATACATGTTGCCGTTGAATGCGATTCTTATGAAGCCGTGGATTATTTATTGTCAATGTAAGTGGAAAATGAGTCAACTGCATGACGAGTTAGTATGTGTATGTGTACCTGTGTATATGCAAGATAAAACAACCGCAATAGGACAATCAAGAATGAAACCAAAATGACGGATTCTCCAACATTGCAGGCGGTGGTGCGATGGTCATATTTCAATACTAACTTGGGAAAGGCAACTTGGATTTATTTCTCTTCGTTAGCGTACGGGCACATAGGGCATACAGCAGTACGTTACAATACACTTATATCTACATAACACTTATTTTTCATCTTTTGCCTGTTCCCCCATTTTTCCCAATTAGAGTAAGAATAGCAAGACAGATGTTAAGATTCTGTGCATTTATTTTTGCTTGGAAACATTCTTATATTGCTCCACTATAAAGTGCAAGTATGCCAAATACCATCGTTGCGTTTGTAACAACCAGAATTATATTTTGAAAATGTGTAAAGCTAAAGTAGTGTAAGAAATTTTGTGTTAACTTTGCTTTGTGCTGCTAGCTCATCGGCCTAAGCATCACGTCACCCTATGAACGTTTCCTATTAGGCTCGTGTTGCTGGCTCATCAGGGTCAGCCTATCTATCCGTCGTTTCATTTTTTATTATCGTTAATGTGAATGGATTGCAATTTCCTTACAAAACAGACAAACATTTAAAAATCGCGCTTGACACAGAGTAGAAACGACTGGCATTGGATTGCTTGATGCGCCTATAAATAATTAGAAACTCCAAAGGATTTTCCTTGAGGGACGGACGGGTATTCAAGATTTAACTCAACGCGAACAACACTTTGCTCTGTCTTTCGTCGTTTTTTAATTACTTAACGCTCCATAAACTACCACATTAACGACCTCTCTCTATTTCTTTCTCTTTTTCTCTTTAATCTGCATGTTTTATTTGCAGACCTGTGGACACCAGCATACTCAACGAAAAGAAACAAGCGCCCGTACATTTGGCCACCGAGCTGAATAAAGTCAAGTCTTTGCGTATTATGGGAAAATATCGTAATATCATAGATATACAGCAAGGCGGTGAACATGGACGTACGGCTTTGCATTTAGCTGCAATATACGATCATGAGGAGTGCGCTCGCATTTTGGTACGCGGAAATGTCTAAGAATTGTTACTTTTTCTTTTTGTATCTTATTTCATTTATTTCTTCATTTATTTTATTTATTTATTTATTTATTTATTTATGTATTTTTTCATTCTTCTATTCTGTGTGTATTTTAGAAGAAAATAAAAAAATCACATGTGTTCTCAAGTAACATTTAATCACTTTTGTTATTAAAAATATATGTTGGATGAGTCTTCTTATTTTCTTCAATTATGTTAATTTTGTGTTTTTTCTTCTTATAACGAGCATGCTTAGATAATGCGTTCATGTCTTAGCTTTAGGAAAAAATACCTATTCTTTGCATATAAACGTATGTACATAAATATCTTTTTCTTGATATTTCTGTTGTATCTTTTTCAGCATAAAACAACCAAAGTTGATTACGTAAAAATCGAATCTAATAAGAATTCAATCATTTAAAAGACACTGTTTATGTTCTTTGAAGCGTTTAAATATTTATTTATTTATTTTTATTTTATTTTTTTCGTTTTTATTATACCCGCCACTCAAGGATGATGGTATACTCATTTTGCTTTTTTGCACCCAAAAGAAAGCTTCAGAGACTCTATAAAGTGTATATATATATATATATATATATATATTCTTTCTTGATCAGCGTGAAATTCTGAATTGATTAAGCCATGTCTGTCCGTCTGTATGATGTGTGTTGCGGACACTCCTCTGTTAGCGAAAATGAAGATATCGACCTCAAAATTGGACGACATATTGGAAGTTTTTGCACACAAGTTGGCATCGAACGTGGGCAAAATCGGTCAGTCCAGAGAAGCACGCGGTTGAGCACAAACTGAAAGCAAATCCGTTTTTCCTAATAAAAAATGTGTGGGTTTTTGCCCACACTTGTTACTCAGGAATTGTAAAACTTAGAAGGCTGACCATCACATTTCCACATTTACTTTGCGAAACACTTTTACTCTTTACGCGCATAAGTGAATAAAGTCGGTCATGCCCACACAAAGTTACAAGTGATTAAATTTAATTTTTTTCACTTTTTTGAGGTTTTACGCTTACCTATCGCCACGCAAGCAAGTAGCAATGCCTAAAACTCTTTTGTATATTGATCAAATGCTATATATACCGTCTGCCTAAAAGTGGGTTAATTCTAAGATGAACACCACCGCGACCTGATGGATCAATTTTTTCTTAATAATACCAGCGATATGGGTCTCAAATAAAAGAAATTGGAGAATAGAAAGCGAAAAGCATAGTGGTGGGTATGCGGGGTCCCGCCTCTGTCGAATATAACTTTCTTACTTGTTTTTTCGTTTTCATTATTATTTTATCGGTTTTTCTTATTTTATTTATTAAAAGCAAAGCAATTTTTTTAGACAATTTTGCGAGCCAGAAAGGTAAGAAAATTCTGGTGTAATTGGTATAAAATTTTGTACATAAACATTAAACGCATACATGCGATACATAGATAGTGACCACTTAAAAAAAAACATATGATTTTAGTTTATCATAAATGTCTCGTTCGAATAATTGCCGGATTTTAATCAATTACATCTAACTGTAATTGTAGATTTAAGTTTAAAATCTCCATCGGTTTTAAATAACTCTAAAAATAATCTAAGGTAAAGTGAAAACAATACCAATGTCTACGGTTTAACAAACGCGGGCTCTTTCTGTAACCTTTTTTTGTTCTGTTTTTATTTTTGTTTTATTTAACAAACTTTCATGCATTTCTTCTAATAGTTCAATATAATCATCAGCAACATTTCATTATGAAAATTGCTCAGTTTTTTTTTTCTGGTTTGCTTGTCTAGATTTGCTTTCTTTAGATATCTCTGCAGCTTCAACATCTGGCGATATCGTAATTATTATACTTTTGATTCAATTCGTTGTACAAGCAAGTGCTGAAGCAATATCATCGGAATTTTGATGGACGACATGTTCATCGAAACTAAAGACATCTTAATCATCATACTCCAGTAAAGCTCTCAATGAGTTTTTTTTTTTTACTGATCTGAGCTCATATACAGAGAAACTTAGAGTCTGGTCTTTACTTCAGTTCGTATAGGTCATCAAACCGTTAACTTTAACTGAAACTGTGACCTGAAACCTTTTGAAGAAGTTGATGGCGAAAAAATTTGGTAAACTCTTTAGAGGAAATTCAATGAAAAATTATTTTCATTTAAAAGGCCTGCACTCGCATTGTGAAGCCTACGGATACGAATGTTTAATAATAATTCTTGCAACATTTTTAATAAAGCATTTTTTAATATTTAAATATTTGAGTCTCGTTGCTCATAAAATTAATGCAAACATGAAATAGGAAGCATTGCTTGCTTACCCATAAATGCACCTTTGTATGTTAACTTTTATTTTCGTAGTATTGTCAAATATAACTAAAACTTAACACATATCAGCCTAAGAAAACCACAAAACACATATTGGATCGCCATAATTGAAAGGTTATTAGACAAATAAAAGAAATGCATTTTTTAACTTTGTTTAGCTTTTGCCCGCACTTGTAGTCATGATTCTGAGATATAAGTTAATGTAAGTGAGGACGCAACGAATTTACGATCTAGTTAATCGTTGTAGACAAATAAAAGCATTTTTGAAGTTCAATTAGACGAATGGAACGATGGAAATATGTTGCCTTCACAGATTGTACTTTCGCTAGCTTGACCTACTCCTTTTTGCACTACGTATGAGCATGAAGGGTAACGTATACTTGAAATAGCTTATTGTCAATACTAACTGGCCGATCTGACATATATATGAATGTATGCACATTCTCTATATAATAGTCCATTGAAAAACTTACCATACAAACACCAAAAGATTGAATTGTAATTTTTGAATATCGCTCGCTTGTGAATATATTTTGCGAATTCTTCGTCTTACACTTGTATGAGAGTTAAAGCAGAACAACGATCTAGATAAAGTTTTCAAAGAAACAGCATTCAAACTAATAGACCAACGGACGGACAGATAGACTTTACATGCTGAATAGACTTATGGATTATCTTTGCTGCGTAATATGCACACATTACAAATACTCTGTTAATCTAATCTACACTTTCTAATACATCCTCTGCGGGTATTTTACGCAAATTTTCCAACAATTTTGAATCATTCTTAGACTTCCCAATCACGTCTGCATGTGTTTAGGCGGATTTGTGTGTGCATGCAATTGCATATAGATGTGTGTAGGTAACGAAACTAAAATTTACGTTATTTCATTTATTTATTGATTTATATAGTGTTTGTATATTCATATGTTATATGAAAGTTATTTAGAAATGTTTTAAAGAAAAGTAAATGAATAAAATGAAAACTTCATGCCAACAAACACATACAACTACGAGTATAAATTGTATGCTAAATAATAATAATAACAGAAACATGTATGCATGCATATATTTATATATATATGTATATATATGTACATATATATATATATATATATACGTATAAGTTCTCTTATATATATTTGCAGATAACAGAATTTGATGCCTGCCCTCGAAAACCGTGCAACAATGGTTATTATCCTATACATGAAGCGGCTAAAAATGCCAGCTCAAAAACAATGGAAGTATTCTTTCAGGCAAGTACAGCAAAAGCAAAACAAATTAATTTTTAAAGAGAAAAAGAAAAACAAAATTAAAGAAAGAGAAATGCATAAGCAATTCTCTAAAGTCGTCGAATTGCATGTTTTGAGTTAACACAAAATAAAAAATGATATAAATTATCTAACGGTTAATATTGAAAACTGATAGACTCATAGTTGAAGGAGAGCGTATGTGTTTGTGTGAAAATATTTAAAAGAAAAACCACTAATTTTATATATGTATGTATGTATGTATGTATGTATGTATATATGTTTTCATATTTACTGCGAGATTATGTCCTAAAATTATCTAAAACGTCCTTTAAGAGCAAAAGTTCCTTTACAGTTTGTTCATAATTTGTGTTGTTATTAATTCCATCTTCCGTCTATATATGTATATATATGAATTGGAATGCATGCGTGTAAATTTGAATTTATTTACAAATATTGGCAATCGTTTCGTCGGATGTCGTTTACTTGCTTATTTCATCGGAGACTTTAGAAATTCATCCATAAAAACGCAGAAGAAAGTGAAAATATTTTGTTAATTAAAAAAAAAATTTTTAAACTTTAATTGAAATGAAGCTTTTAATTATATATTCATATAATCATCAAAAATTGAAAGAAAATAAAAAAATAATAATAAACAAAAAGTGTTCACATATTAAATAATAAATAGCTTTCCGTAAAACGCCCTACTTCCTTCCTTTCGTCCTTCCTTTTTTCTTTCCGTTCTTTCTCTGTTTTGCTTGCTCTGAATATTTTTGAACAACATCGCAAATCCGTAATGAAAACTCAAGCTTGCCTAAGACTTTAATGTTCTTTTCTTATTTCTCGATTTCCTTACTTCTTACTTTTTAAAAGGCAAACATCCGACGTGACAATTATTCACTGTTGATGCATTTCTTCACAACTTAAACTGCAATCTTTGTGGGGTTATATTAACTGTGTATGAATGTGCTTGCAATCGTGCTATCAACTAGTGCTTTAAAGTCGCTTACCTAACCTTATTAAATCAAAAAATCAAGTGGTCACTGTCCACTCCTTAGAAAATTAACAACGAAAAAAAACAAAAAAAAGGAGAAATATGTGAAAGCACTATAGTGATGCGCGGCCCATCAATAAAGGCCCTACTCCAATTTGTTTAACACAGTTATTCGTATACCGACTTTTCAAAACAAAGCCGTGGTCGCAAAAGTCGTCCGACCCGACTATATTTCCAATAACATCCAATTTCCACAATAATTTCCAAACACGCGATGTACTAAATTTTATCAAAATATCTTAAAAACTACGACGTGTAGATTGAATAAAAGGAAACACCACAGACAGGTAGACCGACGGACAGACGAAGGTATAATAGAAGGTGGGCCTATCTCAAGTTCTTCTGTGTGTTGCACAATACTTAGATTTAATATAACCTTGTGCCATCAAAGGTGTAGGGTATAAAAACATTTCAACATTGTAGCTCTAGTTTCTGCAGTCGAAACTATTTTTGAACAATGTGACAACGAAAGTACGTTTTCAAGATGAGGGAAAATATTGAAAAAGTTCGCTTATTTTACAATATTAGTTGTAAAAAAAATTCGCAGTCTCTTCTTGAAATTCTTCAAAGAATTAAACAACCAAGACAATTTTAATTAGCTATGCGAAGCTTTTATACCCATCATCGTTATCCAAAAAAACAAAATCTTCATACTCTACAATACTGGATGGGCGTGGCTGTTTGTTCTATATCTGTAAAATAAAATGGAAATTTGTAACGGATATCTGCTATAGTTTATGACTAACGAGCAAGACGGACGGAAAGCAAAAATGGTCTCAGTGTTGATCGCATTGCACGGATGTGCTTTGACTGGTTTGGGTCGCGAATTGCGAATAGCAAAATGTTTACCACAGATATTACATAGTTGCGCAAACGGACAAATGGACGGATAGACATGATCAAGTGCGTTCCGCCTGTCACACTGGTCTAGAATGTATATACATACTCTCTTCTTGCTCTAGATATTATAATAGTTTTGCTAAACCAATGAAAATTTATTACTTAATAATATTGGGTAGCCGTGGACACTTTTTTCACTTTTGTGCAGGTACTGTACTGTAATGCATCCCCCCATAGAATGTACGTTTAAATTTTCATAGGTTTGTGAATAAGTGGCAAAAACGCAATTTTCTTTCTTTTGGAAAGCCGGGGTGTTCTCGGTTTGCATGCTACCTGGATTTGGCCTACTTGCAATAGCAACCTTCGTGCAATTATTTCCAATATTTCTATCAAACGTGAAGCCGATAGCTTCATTTACGCAAAGTTATTACAGTCTTAGTCAAGAAAACAAAAAAATAAAAAACATTTTTGTATAGATTTTTTTCAATTTCTAAGTGACGGCAAAGCATGGACAATGAGCTTCTTGCTCTCTTCGCCAATGTTCAATATCATGGAAGCTTTAGATAGATTCATATTTTATATATTTACAGAATTGTAAGGCAAAATTTAATCCCACTTAAGTCGGAGAATTTTAAGTTAGCTGCGAAAATATACTAAAGCAAAATTACGTCGGCACTCGCAAGTTAGTGTCGCAATAGGACAATAGGACAATAACATCCACTGAATAAGAATTAAGAATCAAATGACAAAAAAAATTATATCAAGAAAGCCAAAGAAATAAAAATAATTGCAAACATATAGAATGGATTGATGTCGAGTCGGGATTGAAGAAGAAACAAAAAGAACTCTAGCGATGGTTATATAAGAATATGGGAGATACGTTTGCATATAAATGAAAGTATTTTCAATCTACTTGCACAGCCATTGTAGCGCCTTAAAAATGTCACATCAAATTTTAAAAACTTAGTGAAGTATAAAGGGAAGCATTATTGCTTTTTTCTTTACGCACAACATTGTCATTGCGAATAAGAGCGAAGAGTGAATTAAACATTCTGCATGTGCTTCCACGTATAGCAAATACAAAGAAGGAAATAAAAATAATGTTTTAGCAGAATTCGGTGTCAAAGATGTTACATAGAAGTTAAATTTGTTGTTGAATGTCGACAATGCGTGTCTATGTTGAAATGTTATCTTAAAGATTTTTTTCTTAATGTTTAGCGAAATGTTATGCTGACCCTAACTGCTGCCCGTTCATTTAACGGGCAGGTTTATTTCATTCCAAAAGAAAAAAAAAAATTTTTTTATTTAAAAACCTAACCTAACATTTATTATTATTTATTGTATTGAATTTACGGTTTCATTTTTAGTGGGGTGAACAACGCAACTGTACACGTGAAGAGATGATATCGTTCTACGATTCCGAGGGTAACGTTCCCTTGCATTCAGCTGTACACGGTGGCGATATTAAGGCTGTTGAGTTATGCCTAAAGTCGGGGGCAAAAATTTCAACACAACAACATGATCTTTCAACACCAGTGCATTTAGCATGTGCCCAGGTAAGATATGTTTAAAGGCGGAAAATTATACACAACACTTAGAGGACCTAGAGAAACTAAGATAATTCTGTAATGCGCGTTGAATTATTTTAACTGTAAATGAAAGTTTTCAGAAAAATTACTTTTAAATCTTAAATACCTACATAGACTATATCTTCGCCTTTTGTGTTCATACTCAAGCGAATTGCTATTTACATAATATTTGAGACATTGTCCAGCCAAAATTTATAAAAATCGACTCACATATATACAATAATATAAGGATATGTCTATATAGACATACATGTCAGTATATATTGATCTATATAGTTGGTAATAAGCCAGCCGAAGAAAACTCTGAGAATTTGCGTCTATAAAACAGCAGTAAAGGTAACCTGATATATGGATTTCGAGGTGAAAGCTTGGCAAAACATTCTTGGCACCTTGGTTGCTACAATAACTTGATGAAGAGAGTGCAAGTACACTGTACACGTTCCAATTCATAGTGTACATGTATGTGTGCTATCATAAAGAACGTCTTCTGCTAAATTCATATCCTTTACCCATATATATGGGAAATCATTTCTCGATGTCTTAAGGTAAAATCAAAAAAAAAAAAACCTAAATTAAAATAAAAAAAAAATTGATTCTCATGTAGTTGCGTGGGATAAGTGGCCGAGTAGGCAGGAGTCCCGACTAGCAACTCAATGGTCGTGGGCTCAAATCTCAAGTGCAGTAGAGTGCTTTAAGACTTTAGTCTTAGAATTTATTCTCTGGTTAAATTTATAATAGTAATAATAATAATATGATAAGGGGGCGGGGGGAGGGGGGGGGGGGGGGGGAACCGGGTAACACGGGATTT
>CCAG010013762.1:0-34375 GCA_001077435.1 Glossina morsitans morsitans | reverse complement strand
AGTAATAATAATAATATGATAAGGGGGCGGGGGGAGGGGGGGGGGAGAGTAGCAGGCTAAACAGCGATTTTTTGACGATTTTTTCGAGGTAAAGGGAAGGTAGCGTACTAATAATATTCGGAGAAATTGTTAAGTATATCCTCAACTACTAGAAAGAAAATTATTTCGGAAAATGGCCCAGTCATTCTCGTGAGGCATCTCCCTTTTTTTTCTAAAAACGAAACAGTCGTTTAATCTTTATTCCTGTATTCCGGGAAGTTCGTAGAGTTTTTTGAAAGTATTGATGTTTGTGTGATTGGCGAGTGTTGGATGGAATGAAAACGGAAGGAAGTCTTTCACTTAAAACAAGACACTGCTCTATTAATAGAACAATATATAAATTAATTAAAAAAAAAAAAAAGTTCTATGTATTTCTAAAAATACAATACAAAAAATTGAAGTGAAAAGAAGAAGTGACAAGAAGAAGAAAGATTGCAAAGATTTTCGCGTGCGAAATTTTGCACGCATTCAAATTTCAGCTGTCAGCATACTCCTGTCATCCCTTTATATACGAAAAACCACTTGTTGTGTTGTATTGCCAAACACACCGTTATCTTTTTATATCACTCTTGACTGTTTAAGCGATTATTTCAGCTAATAAAAGGTCATTTTTGGAAAAATTAACAACTGTCCGTCACCACTTAAGTAAAATAAAACATGATCGCTAATATGCATTTTTGGCAGCAGCTGCGTTCTTCAAAGCACATTCTCCTCCTGTGCAGTTCATTTTTTTTAGAATTCTAGTCTTCGCTACTGATCTATTATTTTGATAATTGGTTTACGCGACTCCTCCTCAAAATTTTTGACCTTACGAACCTTAATTTTCTCTTCTTGCATTATTTGTGTTTGCTTAGCTAGCATAAGGTTTTCTTTATCAAAAAAATTGATTGGTAGAACGCAAGCGGAAACTTATTTCATGTTTTCATGACACGTATCTGGCCGCGGGAAACCCAACTTCCGAATGAATGATTCTAGCCAGAATGTAATGAGACTTTTGTATGATTCGTCTAATTTAATAAAGAAAGACAACCTAATTTTTTCTGCTTTCCGAAAGATTATTAATATATACATGTATATATATTTATTACATACAATATACTAAAATTTCGCAAGAAACAACACTAAGACAGATGATAAACAAACAATATAATTTTAACACAGGTTACAATGCTATAGCCGTGCAAAGGCGACCATTAAGATACCCGACACCACTTTGCCTAATAAAGTCATTCATCATCACGCTCTTAACAATACACAATACGTAACATTTTTACGTAAATGCATAATTTCCGTGAAAGCCTCTCTCTCTCTATTGGAGGATACTCAAAAGGTCAACTAACATGGTCCAACTTTGGCAAACTGAAATTTACTTATCAAAGAACTAATTATTTCCCAGTTGCTGCCGTCATAACACACCACAAGTTCGACTTTGTCGCCGTAGAAGGGTTTGCTTTCATAAGAACCCCTCTATATGGTGCGGTCTAAAAGATGGATCTATGTAATCCAAATTCCGTATGGGTAAATTACTAACGGATAATTTTCATCACAAACTATTAAAAATTACCCCTTTTTTGCATACCAAGGCTTTTGCTATCATTAGAACGCTTTTGAGAACCCTTACGGAGTTCAAATTATAGATTGACAGGGTCGAAATTCGATAGAGTTACTTTTTCTGTCAAATTATTGTTGTGAATGAATTTTCATCAAGTAATTTTGAACATTGGACGTTTTTACCATATAAACATTCAGTTTCCGTATGGCGGTTATATGAAAAGGTGTTCAAGAAATCCCCCCATCCAATCCAAAGTTTTGAAGTCACTTTACAGTGTTGGAGTACTATTACTAAGCGATTTTGATCTCGAAATTCTGAAAACTACAACATTTTTCCATGTAAGAACTTGTCGAAATAAGGTATTATGTGGGGAGTGGCCGAAAACGTTGTCCGATCCGTATCATTTTCAATAGCGTTCGTCTTTGGGCCCAAACGTGTCAATTTACTAAAATCACTTTTATCAAAATGTCTCTAAAAAAACGAGCAGACGCGCAGACAAACTTAGATCGATTCCGAAAGCTGGGTCAATTTCAAGCCCTTCTGAACGTTACATAGACAATATACAAACTTAATATACTCTTGTACCAAACGTGGGACAGGATACAAATACACTATAAAAAACGTTTAAGCTTCATGACGAACATGTGTTTCACATTAGGCAGTCTGTCCCACACTTTCACAAAACATAAAACGCAAACGAGCAGAAACGCCACAATAAGAAAACTCTAAATACGAAATTTATGAAATATAACGGCACAAGCACGAATACCCTGTGAAAGAGATTATTATGAAAGTAAACATGAGTTGAATATTAGGAAAATAATTCTTCATAGATATTGTGTGGGTAACGAAAGAATGGTTTGGTACGAGTGATGAATGCAGTGGATATAGGTGGCACTTACTAGACTCTGCGTTAGACGTCTTATTTTATAATAATTTGAAATTCTTGCCCCGACAGCAATGGTTATGTAAAATACACTGATCGGAGAATTCAATAACAATATAAGTTTTACAGATTCATTTTAAAGATGAGTCTTTAATGTACTAGGTTTGTGTTTGTGTGTGTGTGTGTCCATCTATTTATTAATTGCAATTAAATTATGATTGCGTTTTGTGCTGTAGTAGTGTTTTTAAATTAAGAAAATTGTGATGCATAAGCCTGCTATGTGCTGAGCGGTCAGTCATGTAAAATAAATAAATAAAGCGTCCTGCTTAAAACCTAATGGATGTTGTACAAAATAGCATAAAAAATATATAAAATAAAGATAAACTTCTTTTCTTAATTGGGGAAAATGTCTATAAAGGCCTACAAAACATCCTTAACGGAATTTGTTTCGGTTTACTACTATATTTTAGCTGCTTGCAAATGTGTGTACACGTACCTTAATGTCTAAGGTTAGGTAAACAATCACGTATTTAGTGTTAGTCAACTTTAGTTGAAAGGTAAAAGTGGTTCTCAGTTGCACGACTAAAATCCTTTCGATGTACGACAGTTGGACAGACTTCACTTAATAATATGCAAGCAAGATCAAATTATTTGTCAATATGTTCTTTAACCTCGAATGGCTGATGTAATTAGTAATTTAACAAATGTTCTTAAAAGTAAAAGTTGGAAAAAGCTACCAAAATAAAATATTTTTATTTAAAATCTTTTTGAAAACTTTTTTTTTTTTTCATAAAAATTTTTATAAAATTTTTTTTATTTATTATATAAAAATGTATTAATTTTGTCATACGTATCAGCCAGGAACAAATTTCTAGAACTTATTTCAAACTCATCTTGCGTTACTCCTCGGAATGGGTATTTTAGGCAGTCTTCTCTTGCAAAAAAATATGAAAAATTCTTAACTTTGTTTTGCTTAACACACGTACTATCGATGCAGTTAGAGTGTTTCCCATTTGCAAGGACTAAGCAGTGTCTATCCATACAATATCTGTAGGCATATACGCATAGCAGAGAAACGAATCCATCTATGCTGATATGTAATATTCAGAGATCTATTTCAGTATGCATTTTATTGGGCTGAATATCTCATTGAAAGATTGGGCTGAATATCTCGATGAAAAAATTGATATTAAAAATGATCTTCTTTTTTATTCATAAGTTGTTTTTCATTTCAGGGAGCGATCGAAATTGTTAAATTAATGTTTGCTATGCAACCGATGGAGAAAAGAATTTGTTTAAGTCGCACGGACGTGCAAAAAATGACTCCATTGCATTGTGCCTCCATGTTCGATCATCCGGATATCGTTGAGTATTTGGTACAGGAAGGTGCCGACGTTAATGCACTAGATAAAGAGCATAGGTCGCCGTTACTTTTGGCTGCATCACGTTCCGGCTGGAAGACAGTACATTTGCTAATACGATTAGGGGCTAATATTGGTATCAAAGATGCCAGCTCCCGTAATGTCCTGCATTTGGTTATAATGAACGGTGGACGTTTACAGGAGTTTGCCGAAGAAGTTTGCAAAACGCAAACGCAAGCGCAACTAGAGTTGTTGCTCAATGAAAAAGATAATACAGGTTGCTCCGCTCTGCATTACGCTAGTCGCGATGGTCATATACGATCTTTGGAAAATCTCATAAGGCTGGGTGCTTGCATAAATCTTAAGAATAATAATAATGAGAGTCCTTTACATTTTGCTGCACGTTACGGACGCTATAACACTGTTAAACAGTTACTAGATTCGGAAAAGGGCTCGTTCATAATTAACGAAAGTGATGGTGAAGGTCTGACGCCTTTGCATATTGCCTCGCAGCAGGGACACACAAGAGTTGTGCAATTACTACTGAATCGCGGAGCTTTATTGCATCGTGATCATAACGGAAGAAATCCTTTACAATTGGCAGCGATGTCCGGCTACAACGAAACCATAGAATTGTTGCATTCAGTGCATTCGCATCTCTTAGACCAAATAGACAAGGACGGTGTAAGAGAATGATGATGCTGTCTTTATTCTTTTGTTTAATTTCAATATCGTGCCTTGTAGAATACCGCCCTTCACTTGGCTACAATGGAAAATAAACCTCATGCCATTTCCGTTTTATTATCGATGGACTGCAAATTACTGTACAATCGCATGGATATGAGCGCGATCGATTACGCTATTTATTACAAATACCCGGAGGCAGCTTTAGCTATGGTTACGCATGAAGAGCGCGCCAACGAGGTGATGGCATTAAAATCAGATAAACATCCTTGCGTTACTTTAGCTCTAATAGCATCAATGCCAAAAGTTTTCGAAGCCGTTCAGGATAAATGCATAACGAAAGCGAATTGTAAGAAAGACTCGAAAAGCTTTTACGTAAGTAGCTGTGAATAACATAGACAAACAAACGATGCAAGATAATCTCGATTTTCGATGTTATGTAAATAAGTAAAATGATTATAGGTCGGATCTAGGTCGACCACTAAATACCCTCCACCACCACCTCGTCCAATACCATTCTTCATTTATAATATTTTCGTGATAAAATACCATATATAGGCATGCCTATCACTTAAGCCGTTATATGGGAAGAAAATCAAAACTGGGTTTAAGTTTAATTCAAAGATTTTACTATTCGTCAACTATTTTCGTCATGATAAGTTAAATATTGCAACCTTTTGCCATATGTAGGATTACTTTTCACGAAAACCCTAATGTGAGGCGAGGTTGAAATAATAAACCTATAGAGTCCAAATGTGTAGCAGCAAATATTTCTTACAGCTTACTATTTACCATAAATCGATTTTCATTATTGTTATTATTAAAAATTACAAAATTTCTCCCAGACAAAGGGTTGCTTTTCATATGACCGATCATATGAAAGCGAGTTCAGAAGATGAACTCGACCGATTCTAATTTTTTACATGCCAAAATATTACGCATCGATTTTTATCGAGAAATATTTTCAATCCTATCTAATCCAAAACACATCCCTATATTAAATTTCGTCCAAATATCTCAATAATTGCGATTTTTAAATGGAACAGAAAGAGATGCGGACAGACAGTTAAGTGTAAATCGATTCAGAAAATGATTTTGAATCGATCGATATAAAAAGAAATTCTCCTATCTTAATTCCTAATACATCCTTGCACCACACATGGCTTATGGAGAAAGAGTGAAAAAAGCAAAACAAAGCGATATCCATTGATTCTCTCATTATTCCATGCCTTCAAAGTTTTTCTGCTATTCTTTCATGGTCTTTTTATTGATTTTTCTTTTTGATTTTGTTCCCTTATTCAGATAAAGTACACTTTTTCATTTTTGCAATGCCCTTTTATGTTTGCTAAACTGGACGAGAAAACCGGCGAACGCATTATACAATCAAACCCAATACCTCTACCGGCTCTGAACGTAAGTATATTTTTTACTTTAAACGCAAAAAACATTTATAAAAAAAAATTGTATTCGCAAATGTACAAGCAATCCAAAAATTCGTAAGGAAAATCGATCTAAACCGATCAAAAAAATTCCTATCCATTATACGTGAAAACCTTTAAAATAAATTGCCGCAAATTCTTTTCTTAAAATTAACTTTCAATGAATGAACGAACCGTTTGACATATTTTTTATATATCTTTTGTTGTACCGAACGTATGTTTTCAAAGCCCAAGTACGCCTAGTTTAAGTCTATCTAAGCCATAGACAGTGAAGCCTGTGGAACACCCGGGGCCATGCAGCTATTTGCTTGACAACCAAACTCAAGCTATAAAAAATATATGTAATAACGAATCACAAAAGGCAATCAATCCTTTTAAGCAATAAAAAGCAACACTTGGATCTTTAGAGCAAACTTTCACCCAGCAGACTTGCGCCCATTTTTAAAAGCAGATTCTTAAGTCAGCGAAATTCGTTTTCGATGAAAATCGACAAAATTCAAGTTGATATCGCTATAGCTTGCCAATACGGGCGCTCGAACCCAAATTGCTTTTTTAATAATTCGATTATTGCACTAGTTTTCGAAACGTCCAAGTGAAAGCACGTGCCTTCAGCTGCCAATTTGCTCAATATACTGCCGCTGCCGGTGCTTAAAAACTACACCGCAATTTATGATAATACGCAATAATAATATTTGCTTCAATACTTGCGTTACTGCGGCCTATCGAACGACAGTGGAGCAGTACGAAACTTATAAAGCGCACGCGGTTCGAATTGTTTCATGAAACCAAACCGCCAAATGTAAACTAATTGAAAAATTATAAGGAACGTAAACTAATGATAACGAACGCTTTTAAAAGCTTTCGCAACTTGAAAAGAGTTTCATGCAAATTATAGGCAGGATCCTGCGAGGATCCAATAATTTAATGATAGATTTCTGAATGCCAAAAAAAAAAAAAAAACTCGAACGGTTCTTACAAGCTAAGCTCGGAAAAAGCATTTGGCGGGAGGAGGAGTGTGCCCCACTGAAACGACTTGACAGTGAATTATTAATAATTTTAACAGCGGTTCGATGTTAACACGTTTGGAAAGCAGTAGGTTCTTAAGAGAGTAGACACACAAAGAGTATTGACATTAAGATAATGTTGTCAAATATAAATAATTATTTTCTTTACAAGACAAGAGAGCCGGTATTAGTTTAATTATCATATATCGCAATAATATCGCAAACCAATTATTGTATTTTTTTTTTTTTCGCGTTAAGTAAGAACATCTAAGATGCAGGGCAATGCATTTACTTAGGTGCGCTCAAGTGCTTTTGCACTGCAAATGAGCATTTTACTATTAAGCGAATTAAAATTATTTCTGGTTGTATTCGAATAGAATGAATGAGGATAAGTGGTCCTTTTAGCTCGTTTGAAAAGGCCAAAGGTACTATGTATTTTTATAAAGGATTTTCGACAGATATTATAGTCAATCAATTAGTTTGCTTAGAAGTCACTTAAGATACAATTATGTTAAAAGCCACTGCTTGCTTGCAACAAAAATGTACTCGCAATTAATTGCAAATAAACTTGGAAAACCTTCTAAGGCCTTCATTGCGACAGAGAATTGTGAAAAAAGGATATAAACGAAATCGTTAAACATATTCATTTTATAGAGAATACGGGGACACTTCACAATCGGTTAAACCGGAAAATGCTCGATCTAATCAATTTTCGACAATGTCCGTCTTAAAACTCAAGCATGTCAATGTACCAACAAATTTCATCATAAATTTCTCATAAACAACAAAGACAAGGGGACTGGCAGACGAGCCGATTAATAGACCGGCTTAAAGCAGAATCACGTTCTAACACTCCAAGTTTATACAACCTGCGCCAAGAGTACTGTGGGTAGAATATAAAATGTACGCAATTATCCTATTGTACTGAATGCGTTCAACCATCACTCACTTCGAATTTCTTCCGATTCTTTCGAACATTAATGATCTTCTTTCAGTCCCGTTGGACTATTTACAATCATTATTTGTGCTTTCTTATGGATATAACTTGATATGGCAGGGTATGCTGAAACCTCGCCCTTGCAAACAGTTGTTTCACGAGTTCCTTTCCTGTTCAGGAATTCGTTTAATTAACTTTCGATAATTACGATGCTCTACTGCACTGTACTCTCAAGTAATTTAAAGTGAAGACTTTGATCCATATTTTTACCACGTCAACTAAAAACCAAGTCAGCTAAAATACAAGAACCACCAATAGTCTAAGAATGCAGCATAACTAGCGAGGTGAACAGAGATTATTGCGCTAAGGCAATTCGATGAAATTGGCCATTGTTTTCTTCTTCTTTTTTTTTTATTAACTTTTGTATTTCCGCTGCATACCTCTAGGGTTTATAAGAATAATCGAAAAAGTAGTATGACTTTAGGCATATATCGGTGATGACTGTAAATAAATGTATAAGTTTAAAATTTGTCAAGCCCCGATGCTATGATCCTATGATTTTTTGTTGATTTCAGACGATGGTCAATCATGGACGCGTTGAATTGCTGGCACATCCATTAAGTCAAAAATATTTGCAAATGAAATGGAACTCATATGGGAAATATTTTCATTTAGCGAACCTTTTAGTTTATTCCATATTCTTGCTTTTCGTTACCATCTATTCGTCGTTAATGATGAATGGCATTAAAATTAAAAATCGCGTCTTTGTTGCAAACCTCAATCTGATACGTAATCGGTAAGTTCACCTATCATTACGAATTTCATCGAAGCATTTCAACTTCAATGGTTCTTCTGCTCCTCTCCACAAGTTCCGACGTAATCGATTGCTCATCATTAATCGGTTCACTGCAATTGCGCAATGATTCAATATCTCACGATGATTGCTATGAGAGCATTAGTCAATCGCCAACAATACGTGTGTGCGCTGGTACCATAATTGTTTATATAGCGTTGAGTTCGTTACGTGAACTGATCCAAATTTATCAGCAGCGTTTGCATTATATTTTGGAAATTGTTAACTTGATATCATGGATTTTATACATATCAACCTTGATAATGGTTGCACCAGTTTGCAAAACAGACGGAGCTATAACAAATGTTCACTATTCGGCCGCCTCGATATCGGTATTTTTATCATGGTTTCGTTTACTCTTATTCTTGCAACGTTTCGATCAAGTAAGTCAGAAATTGACAGATGTTTCATTTCCGAAAAATTAAATGTCATTATATTTGTTCTTCTCCTTTTTTCTTGTTGTTTTTTGGACTTTAAAGGTTGGCATTTATGTGGTGATGTTTCTCGAGATTTTGAAAACGCTTATCAAAGTATTATTGGTTTTCTCGATACTGATTATAGCGTTCGGTTTGGCTTTTTATATACTATTGTCGAAGGTAAAAGAGGATCAATGAGGCGATAGAATTAGATTAGATGTGATTGATTGTGTGTTTTGTCAATCGATTTCATATTTGCATTTTTTCAGATTATAGATCCGCAACCAAATCATTTAAGTTTCTCTAATATACCGATGTCGTTGTTGCGTACCTTCTCAATGATGTTAGGCGAATTGGATTTCGTAGGCACCTACGTCAACACCTATTATCGTGATCAATTGAAGGTTCCTGTAACATCATTCTTAATATTAAGTAAGTACTCGCGATCTAAAGCGTTCCATGCTCTGCGAAGACTAAAATTCATTTTATAAATTTTAGGTATTTTTATGATATTGATGCCGATACTTCTAATGAATCTACTTATTGGTCTGGCTGTCGGTGATATAGAATCCGTAAGACGTAATGCTCAATTGAAAAGATTGGCAATGCAGGTACTTTTCATCCATTATCACCATTCATTTAAATATTCAGCGATTTATAATCGTATAAAACTATCTTGCAATATAATGCGGCCGTTATCGTTATTGCCAATCACTTAGGGATAATTACCATAATTGAATAAAATTTTCAAATAATTAAACGCTCGCATAATTGCCATTTTTTGCAATTTTTAATGACGACCAGTCGACGACAAATCTCGCATGATAACGAATCTTGAATACTCGCTACTACTTCTAATAAAATAGAGGGCACAATGTTTTTTCAACTTGCAACTTGTAAGCTTCGATTCTCACATAGAATGATTTTGAGTAGTACATACCATTGAGGAATGAAGACCCTTCCGATTAGTTCCCTCGATTACATATAAATTGTTAATCATATGACAGCATGCCTTCTCGCTCAATGCAAAAGGTATGGTGACGAGAATTAAGTGCCACGGGTGTCTTGACTAGACGCCAATGTTTGATGTCTCGGCCCGACTTTTGATAGCGACTTTTTTGAAACTTTCGGATTAGATTTGGTTGTACATTAAATCCCGGAAGAGCGCAAAAGTATCTGAACATAGAGTTACGTGGTTTTAGTTAGGCCCAGAACAGACTTGATGGCATGATGTAATGACTGCACCGTATTGTGATGCCGACCTGGTACTTTAGCGACTGAGTTTAGACCCTTGGAAACCATGGATAGACAGACGTGGGTGGCGTAATATCTACCGCACCTGCCATCGAACAATGTGAAACTAAGTCTTACTTTAAGCAGGTACTCATTTTAAACTCAAGCAATATTTGTCCTCTTATTGTTACATCCTTCCCGATACTGAAATTTGGAATAAAGATTTTAAACTTACGTGTGTTAGGCTTAGGCCTGGTGATAGTGTTTTGCCATACGCAAACTTTAAAACCCGAAACACGCAAATCTGCGTGCAAACGGAGGAAGGAGTACGTTTTCACATGCGCATGCGGTGTAAAGCTGTTCGTATGTGCGCCACTAGTCACTCGCTTTACTTTCTCAGAAATTGTACACTTGAGAACCTCTAAATTGGTGTCAAACTTGTCGTATGGCTGACCCCAATATCTGGTACTGATGTACCTTACAACACTTCTAATCTGACACTTTTTCTATTATCCTAAATTGTCCTAAATATTCTTGAAGTAGTTTTATTACTTGACCAAATATCACAGCAAAACTTGTTGATACGAAGCCAGGCTGAGTTTCACAATTCGCTTGTATCTGAAGCAGTAAAGCCTTCCAACCCGTTCACTGAAAAACCTATTAGGTTTTTTTCGTTTCATAATTTTTGGTGGAACGACGCTAACACCCATTATCGGATCTTGGTATATAACGCTTGAAAACACTATAATCATAAAGTCCAGTTTTAACGTTACGTAACAAGCCTAAAATTAAAAAATATAATAATGTGCCGGGAATAACTGAAGTCGATAACGTCACCATCACAAAAGATCACTTTAACCCAATAGCTAATTAGCCTAACAAAATAACAAAAATAAATAAAATAAAAATAAAATTCATGCAAATTTTTTTTCAGGTCGTCCTGCATACGGAACTGGAGCGTAAACTTCCTCAGATGTGGTTGCAGAAAATTGATAAAATGGAATTAATTGAATATCCGAATGAAACAAAAAGTAAAATGGGTTTCTTTGATTTTATATTAAGAAAATGGTTTTCAAATCCTTTTACCGAAGATAGTAAGTAAGGAGAACTGATAGAATCGAAAGATAAATGACAATTTTTTGTTTTTTGTTCGTTTTTTTTTGTTGTTTTTATACCCATCACCGACGGATGCAGGATATATTCACTTCGTTGAAGTGTTTGCAACGCAATAAGAAAGCATCAGAGACCCCACAAAGTATATATGCACTTGATCTGTCCGTCTGCGTCTGTTGTAAACATTCTTCTGGCCGCAAAAATGAGGCTATCGACTGCAAATTTGGCAGAAACATTGAGAGTTCTTGCACGTAGGTTGGGCTAAATCGGTCGAAGGACACGCCTACTATATACACGACGTAAAGTGAGAACACCTCTGTTTTTCAAAAGGAATAAAAAATTGGTTTTTTGATCATTGCTTATAGACACTATAGCACACAAATGTGTATAAATTTGAACGCATATGCTACGGGAAATGCTTTAGCATCTGTGCACAAAAAAGGGAATAAATCGATCACGCCTACTTAATATTATAGTGTATCAACATTTTTTCTTTTTCGATATCTTTATAAGGCGCAGAAACCTGCTTCAAAAATCCCACAAAGTACGGAAATTCCTAGCCATTTTCAAATTTGGAATCCACCTAAATATGTCCGTCTTTATGTCGGTCCATTTGTCTGTCTGCGCAACTGCGTAATATTTATGGTAGACTTTCTCCCGTTAGCGAAAATGACGATATCGCCCATAAGTTTGCAAAAGAATTTCGAAGTGACTTAAACTTTTGCAAGGATACGCCCACAATGTCCACACGCTTATACGACGAGAATTTTAAGTTTGAAAATAGAAAAAATTAGCCACGGCCACTCCACTCTGTCTTATGGAGCATGAAAATGTACTTTTTTTTACTTTTTTTGTCTCTTTTAGTGTAACGGTGATGGGTATAAAAGATTCGGTCACGACCGAATATAATTTCCTTACTTGTATTATTTTCTTGCCTCTTTTCTTTTTCAAGCCTCATTGGATGCCATGCCTTTTGAAAACAACGATGATTACATTAATAGCGAATTGGAGAAACAGAAACGTAAGCTTCGCGACATCGGGCGAATTTTGGAGCAACAGCATCAACTTTTACGTTTAATTGTTCAAAAAATGGAAATTAAAACGGAAGCTGATGATGTTGACGAAGGTGTTTCGCCAAATGATTTACGTGCCACTGGCAGCAATTCGGGTAATTCGTCAAGCTCACGTTGGACTTCGCCGCGTATACGCAACAAATTGCGTGCGGCATTAAGTTTTAATAAAAGCATATAGGAGTTAAGACAAAGACTGAATTCCCCTAATATACAGTGGGAAAATGTCTGATTTATAGGAATACGAGTAGCGCGACAATCGGTGGCTGCAAAGAGAAAGCACTTAGCTTTTAATAAGATGAAGTGACCGAACAATATTTTTATATCCGCGCAAGCAACTCAAAACTGTTTATCATTTATTCATTTTGTCTTCTAAGTCATTCAAATTTATATGAAGACTATATATCATTATTAGTTATGTGTATGTGTGAAGTGTATTTAAATGTAACATTTGATCATTTCAAAGAATATATTCAATTAATTTAGTTGATAAGAAGCCATTATAATGTTTTTCGATTTGCGCAGAAGCGCGAAAGCGCGATATTGCTTTAAACGTTTGCAAGCATTTCATAAAATCAATTTCCTGTTGGGAAACCTTGAATGTTCTTTACAAAATCATCTTAAAAGAAAGAAAACAAAAAAAAGTAAATTGAAGATCCAAAATTAGTAGCGGAAACTTAGTGACTACGAAGCTATTGCAAAAAAAAAAAAAAAAAAAAAAAAACATAAAGAGAAAACATTTTTTCTACATTTACTAAACTACCTTAAGCACCTATTAACTAACTAATTTCCTTGAAATATTTTAAACAAAATGCTTTGATCATACTATGAGCATAGAAGCTTTCGAACACTACAGATATGATAATTCACAAGCTTTTGCTTATTAGAATTTGTTTAAGTAAAACAAGAAAGACTTTGAAATTTATATTCGCCTTAAGGCGGCTACTTAATACCCATCACCAATACATAAAAAATATATGTTATTAATAAAATGTTTTATTAGGTGTGATCGTATCAGTTGCGTTATCGGAACTTTTTCCCTTTTTGCACTTGCCTCTTGCGACGCACGTAAGAAATACTTGTAATAGCTTTTAAGTTAATATCTCTTATTGTTCATAAGTCAATATAGTTTAGTTGTATGGGACACATTCTTATAAGCGCATAAAACCATTTATTACACCGATACTTTAAATGGGCTCAGTAAATATTCAACTTCAAATTTTAAATTAATATCATCTATATGTGCATTGCAAGTAAGAGTTGTTTTCTCCTATTATGGGCGTGGTATTATTTGTTTGGTGTTTTCACAATCATCATCACTTAGTAATGCATATGCCAGGCTTCAGCCATCTATCTTCATTTTGGGGGCCATAGAAATTTCAACAACACAGCACATACAAACAGACAGAGCATACAGGTATGCGGATAAGATCAGATTCATTAAAACCTATATGCACTTGCAATACAAGCTTGGCTTGAACTTTCGCTTTCTCGCCAAATTTTGAGGCGACAAATGCATGAACACATATGACTCAAACACAATCTTATGATGATGATTAAGTTTATAAAAGTAATTTATCGAGCTTTTTTAAAGAGTAACTCGACTTCGATGGCGGTTATAAGGATTTTTCACAAAAATAAAGCGTTTTAACGTAATATTACATCGTAAAAACAAATATATAAATATATATACATGCATATTGTTATTTATTTATCTATTTATTACAATCTACACCACTTATACTACACGGGTATATTACAAGGATACATAAGCGAATGTATACAATACGCAAAAGGACTTGGAATAAATCTGCCTTTGGTTACACCGATCACTTTCTCGACTGAGCTAAGATTGTCTGTCCGTCTTATATTCTTGTGTTCAGTCCATAGCTTACAATTTTTGATGTATTTCACTGAACTTTGATATACCGACGTGTTTTGACTCCAGAACGAATGCTATTGAAAATGGTTCACATCGGACCAGTTTTTCAACTACCTCCTATGTAACGCCTTATTTTGAAAAATGGTTACATCAATAGCTATATTAAGCAAAGTGGTGTAGACTATCTAATAGTGGGTCGTGGCCCACTATAATTGTTTCACATGTACTTATTTATATCATATATACATATAAGAGAAAAGTGGGCGTTTTTGAGATAACAAATGAATTGATAACAAACTGTATAATGGTAAATAGAGAGTTTTAACTTAATTTTGATAGGCTTGAAAGCAAAATTTGATATCGAGCAGCATTGACTTTATTAGATGGAAAATTAAACAAATAAGATATATATATATATATATATTTATATAAAATATATATTTTTATTAACGTTTTACAAACTGGTTTCTTTTTTTAGAAAAAAAAAAGGAAGCAAAATTTTATATGTACATGTAAGTGTGAATGTTTCGACGTGAAAAAGTTACACAAACAAATTAATTCGTGCAAATTTATTATTATTTATAATTGTGTAAGACAGCAAAAGAATATGAAACTAAATGTCAACTAATTTATGAAAGAAGCAAAATATCAAAGCACTATTTCTGTATTCGTTCCTTTACATGTAATGCATTTGCAATTAATTTGAAATAAAAGAGACGGAAGATAAAGGATTTAAATATATATTGCTTTGAAAAACCGAAACAAACTGAATTTGATTAATTCCTTCTCGAATGATGCGCCATAAGTGTTTATCTCATTTATAGGAGCAATTTCGGTAAGTCGTTAACATAACGGCAAGAACGATAGTCTTGTTAGTTAACTATTTGTATCAATCTATCACTCAACTACAAATTTTAATAACAAAGTATTACTCAAACATATCACATCCCTATCCGCCATTGGGTTTATTACCGAAAAAAAAACTATTGCCGAGATAAGTTTTTGTGCGGGCAAATAAGAAAAATATATATTTACCTTAACCTCACATAAAATAAATGGAAAGCGAGCACTTTTCTAAGCATAATATATCTCCCAATAGACAAATCGAAACCACTTGGACAAAATATTTATTTTTATATAGCCAAAGAAAAATATTTTCAATTATTCTTAACTTGATTGGGATGATGTCTAGGGGTAAGTGTTAATTTATTTTACTGTGTTACTAGTATATATATATAAATGGGGGAACGTCAACGCGAATTCTAGCTCGCAAAAAAAAAAGAATTTTTTTTCTTATTTTTTTACTTGTCAAAATTTCATCCTGGCCAGATGGTAGTATATATATATGTGGGAACGTCGGCTACGCATTTCCTCGCCACGAGCACATAACTCTTCATCTAAACACAAACGCACATACACATACACACCATCCCCGTCAACTTGCATTGTTAACATATGCCCACCGTTCCCTCGCATACGTAACGGCTGCTCTTTCCCCTCCTCTTATTAATTTTAATTTACAGTAAAAATGGCGGAAATGATTTCATTCAACATATAATAAATAGCCCCTGCACTGAATCAATCAGAGTCATACAAACATACTTTAAAAAATCTGATTTGACCAATGATCGATCGATCAATCTTTTCAATAATTTAAACAACACATGATACCTAATAAAAAAAAAAAGTCCGTAAAAAAAATTGCCATGAACTCCTAAGCATATTAATTATCTGTTTTGTGCGCTAAATAAACATTTGCATAGGGTCAAATTTCATAAATGAAAGGCTCAAAAATTCAAACAATATTCATCGAATTTTCAAAGTCAGTGATCAAGTTCGGATTATTTAAAAATTACTTTTTTCTACGGAATCATTTGAAAGGCAAAGTTGAATATAAAAATTTCGAAATGAAATTACTGCCGTTCAGTTATTATTTAAACAATTTATTACAAATTTTCATGTTTAATTATAAGCAGCTAAGCAATTTTGAGAGTTTGGTGGAAAATCAGAAAATTAAATCTCCTGCAAATTACGGGACTTTGGCCTCAACCCAATAATGACCTTTTCCTTCTTTCGGGTTATTAAGTTTCAAATGCTAAATACAACGAATGTCCGCGTTGCCATATTATTTGATTGATAAAAAATATCAATTTTGAACATATAATAGGTGAAAAAGCCAATCATTGATACTGTCCGAGCTTCGTTTGATTGAGAAAGCTTGATTTTGATAGCTAAATAAATATACAATGAAAAGTCAAATAACAAGCATGTTTGTGTTGTTACGAAAATCCCAAGTCCAGTTCATGCTAACTAAATGATGTTTTCCAAGTAATAAATTCCCTAGAGAGGAAAAACCCAAGTGGACATTCGCGACGCGTCATGCAACTGCCGGCCGACGAAAAGGATTAGCGGAAAAGCAGACAGGGACAAACCCAGGTGCACATTCGCGACGCGAGGAAAACGATTAGCGGAAAACCAGGGCAACGGATTAAAAATGAAGCCATAAAGTTAGATAATAGTAACATGCTTGTAAAAATGTATATAAATCGACTATTTGCGGAAGGCAGTGTCAGTTGTACGAGAACATTTGAATCGAGAAAGAATATTAAAGTTGAGAAGTCGAGAGTATTGCCAGAGTAAAATGTAAATAATCCTAGCCTTAAGGGAATAGATTGTAAATAAAGAAACTTGAAGTTAAAAGAATTTTGGGAGGGTATTTCTCTTGAAAGAATATCCACGATATAGTGATACGGACCGTATCGAGAAAAGCGAAGTTCGTAAAGGTATTATTTCACTTTCGCTGAATTTGCCATTAAAATTTATCACAGTGTCTGAGTTCGGATTGGAGCGACATAAATCGTCTTTATTGCTTGCTTTCTATTCCTTGTAACTTAATAAAGAATATAAAATAAAATTTTAAACCGTAAAAATAATTTAAATTAATAAAATATAAACATAAATTGAACCAATAATTTCTAAATGTGAAATAAATTGCCCTTGTTTATTCTTGTGCGTTGTTTTCTTCTTCTTCTTCTTCTTCTTCTTCTTCTTCTTCTTCTTCTTCTGTTATTCAGCAAATTAGCATCATTGTGTTCAAGCGCGCTGGCTGGTGAACTGACATTATTGTCTTTGCACAGCTAACAAATTCCCAAGCTATATCTGGGGGCGGGGGGTAAGCACCTATCTGAAAGTTAACCCTCATTCGCAATAGTTGATGAACATTTTTGTTCTAATCGCGTAAGACTTTCCCCCTGTCATTTTCGTTGCTATCATTGTATCATGTAAAAGAAAAATTGGAGAAAAGGTAGTAATTTTTCCTTAAATTTATTTATCGCTGTCCAACTCCGAAAAAGAACAGCAGGTCCTCCTCTTTGGTAAATAAACAAAGCAAACCAATCATTCATGGACGAATATTTTGTGAATAAATTAAGAAAATGAGAAAAAATTAAAATTAAAAAATGGAAATTTATATCAAATGGAAAAAAACTGCATGAAAAAACTTTAAAGAATTTTTTATATTCCAGTTAGATGAGACGAATTGTTAAGCTCTCTTTAAGTTGCTATTGTTTTCAGTGCAACCAAATATGCGAAAAATAATCGGCAAACAATAAATATCAAACAAAATCAATAAATGCACTAATTGTCTTAAAACAAATCAATTTATTAGTACCGTTGTCATTACTTAATAGAGGCAAATAAAATACTTCTATTTCATGGATCACCGCCATAGTCATAGAACAAAAACACTCTATACGGAAGCGAATTGTCAAAATTTCCTTAAGATATAAGTTATAAAGTGTAGTAACACGATCTCGCGATTGACAAAAATTTTTTTTGTCAGCAAATTTAATTTGTGTTTATTAATTATTTTATTTTAATTTGTTGTTTTGGCTCAGCTATTTGCAAGTAAACAATTTCGCTTGGAGTTTGTTTTGCCTGCAATTTGCAGCTGTCCGTCCTTATAAATGCAAATGGAAACAGCCAATACTTACTCAGCAACCCCAATACTAGTGTCCAACGCAAGCTCTTTTGCTTTCGTATAATTTGACAAGTATGGGGGAGTGTATTAACAGCTGCTGGGCCAACTTGATTGGCAAAAACCGATAGTTATCAATTGATGCTGAATGCTATCGCACACGCGATGCGAAACCAACCGAAAATAAACGCGTGCGCTGACTTTCAGATACATAGTTATCCCCCGATTTATTCAACCATCTAAAACTAAAGAATTTAAAAGTCGCTATGTCAAAGAGGACATTAAAATGCCGATAGTTAATTTTCATCACTGTGTCAAAAATCGAGAAAAATGAATTTTTCAAATTTTGCGAAAATTGTAAGGGTGGGGGGTCACCAAAAATCAAAAAAAAAATGAATTTTTAAATTTTTTGTGAAATTCGTAAGGGGGGTCGTCAAAAATCGAAAAAAATGAATTTTTAAAATTTTTGCGAAAATAGTAAGGGGAGTCGTCAAAAATCGAAAAAAATGCATTTTTCAAATTTTGCGAAAATTGTAAGGGTGGGGGGTCGTCAAAAATCAAAGAAATGAATTTTTAGATTTTTTGTGAAAATCGTAAGGGGGGGTCGTCAAAATTCGAAAGAAAGAATTTTTCAAATTTTTGCAAAAATTGTAAGGGGTGGGTGGTCAAAAATCGAGAAAAATGAATTTTTCAAATTTTTGCGAAAATTGTGAGGGGGGTCGTTAAACTTCGCAAAAAAGAATTTTTTAATTTTTGCGAAAATTGTAAGGGGTGGGTCATCAAAAGTCGAAAAAAATGAATTTTTAAATTTTTTGCGAAAATCATAATGGAAGTCGTCATAAATCGCAAAAAATTAAGGTAATGTACATAGCAATTGTTACAGATCCTTCCGTGTAATAGTTATATGCAGATATGTTGAAGCATGGATCAAACAGCGCTCTGTGTACACGATATCTTTTCATACATTTTACTTGTTTTGACAAATAAAATATATATGTATATCGGGGCTAGGTTTTATTAAGAGAATTAAGGAAATTTATTTAAAGAATAGACTACAAATGAATTTGGTAAATTTCTTACTCATGCCATTTTGACTTGGCTGAATAGTTACATTAACAAATCTTGCTTTCTGCGCTAAAAAAACTTGGACGGAAATTGACTTGTCCTACGCCCAACTTATCAAAAAAGCTATTTCTTGTACCTTCACCTTGACAACGGAAACTTACGTCTTACGTATTTCTTTTGTGGTTTGATTAAAAGATATAAATTTCAATGTTGTCATCCATTCTTCGAAGCGCTCTCTTTTTATAGGACTCAAATAAATGTGAATTCAGTTATGAATTATTCTAACCCCTCTCGCAATCTATTATAAAAATGTAAATCATATTTATCCATATACACTTCATCGAATTCTCTATATACCATGAAATTTACTCCTTTTGAATAATTGCTGATGTCATACTTAAATCTGACTTTATAATTTTTCAATGTCGCCCTACGATCCACCATATTAAAACCTGTTGGTACTAACAGTTGCCGAGGTTTTGCATGCTTGAGTCGATTTAATAATACACGTTTAGCTAAACTTATATATGAGTAATGTTTGACCACAGGAAGTTGGGGTCTCATTACTTTGTCAAATTGCATGCAAGGTGCAGAAGGACGCTTCAGAGAACCTGGGAAGTACGTAATTCTTTAACCTACAGAAAGCAAATAAGATATTGTACTCGGGCAAGGCAGCCTATTAAATACTACATAGCGCTTCATCTAATGCAATTCTTCGGCTATCTCCCTCACAAAATTTCAAAAATTAGACCTTAGTGCCACGTAAAGACTTGCTTTTCATCAAAATCTTCACGTGAGGAATAGTTAGAAAAATAAACTTATCTAGTTCAGACAGTCGTCACTATAAGTTTATAAGTGAAATCATTATTTTATAACGATTTTCATCACACAGTGCCAAAAAGTATACGTTATTGACATATAAAGTCGGACTTTTCATCACTTCAACACTTGCAGAGGAATAGTCCGACACATGAGCGTACACGGTCAAAACTTAGTACAGTAAATTTATATCTCAAATCATTATTTTGAATTAATTTTCATTATAAAATAATAAAAGTTCTAC
This sequence comes from Glossina morsitans morsitans, assembly GCA_001077435.1. NCBI lineage: Eukaryota > Metazoa > Arthropoda > Insecta > Diptera > Glossinidae > Glossina > Glossina morsitans. The sequence continues at coordinate 13,802 of CCAG010013762.1, read as the reverse complement.
TTTGTTGTTGCGTAGGGACGCATATCTTCTTGTTGGAATGTTCACATGGAAGGAACTTGAAAAATGATCCCATCTCAGCCAAACTTTTCACATTTTCATTCAGTAAAAGTCGAAAATTTTTCCCATCACAACAAGTTCTTCAAAATGAAGCTGCATATTGACTTAAGTTCATGGAAGGATCCCAAAAATTTACGATCTCTAGGTTGTGTATAAAAAAGATGTTGGGCAAATAGCAAGTGGATAGAAAGCCTCAAATCGATACGGAAAGCTTTTCTAAATCGACCGGTTAGTAAACAGTAAGAAAATTCCAAGTCAGGCGTTACATACATTCGCATAAACTTAGTATACCCTCACCGTACAGCTGTTGTAGGAAATAATATTTTTAGAAATATTTTCTATAATCAATCGGGCCACTCGGTACAGCCAATGTTAGGAAAACTATACTTTCTTTTTTTTTCGATGGTTGGGGATTGTAGGGTATTACATTGGTCATAAAGAAGTTGGGGAAAGAGAGAAAGATAGGGAGAAGGGGCGCAGCCTAGTGGGTGTACGGCCAACCGGTAAGCGTTATGCCTTCATTGACCGCGCCACTCACTATAGATCACGGCCAAAGTAAACTCTATCGCACTTAAGATTTGAACCCGCGAACAGGGACTTAATAGTCGCGATTCTTGCCTATTTGGCTACTTTGTCCTATGAGCGAACACGAATTTCTCATTTCTCTCGATGAGCTTGCGGTCATTTTGCTTTTCCCCATTTATTTGCTTTCAATTTCGTGACACTTTAAACTTAGGATAGATACACTGACGATTGATTTGTAAGTTTTTTTTTTTGATAAGAAAAACGAAACTAATTATTTTATCTATTGGATGAGCATTATTTATTTTGGCCATTTTGTGTGATATTTTGAATGACGAGGAGACTTTCAAAAAATGAATCCATTTCATTAAATATTACAAAATGTGGCAAGTTGGCGTAATAAACACTCAACACTGAAAAGTTTCTTTCTTTATTTTTTTTAAATTTATATATATATAAGAGTAGTAGTAGTAGTAGTAGTAGTAGTAGTAGTAGTAGTAGTAGTAGTAGTAGTAGTACTAGTATGTATCGATCGGTCTGCTAACAATCGTATGCACCGGTTTTGTGTGTGTTAAAGAGCTCTGCATGAGAGCGACGAACCTATTGTATCAGCCCTAAGAAAACAGAAATGCTGGGTTAACCATAACGATCAGTACGATCAGTAGCATTTGAATATTTAATGAAGACGAAAGTGTTTACAAGTGTTCGCTTGTAAAATTTTGCATATGAAACTTTTTGAAAAGCAAATAATGCACGAAATTGAATAAAACAAACAAATCGATAATTTCAAGGAAATAAATATATTTGAAAATTATATAAAACCGAATAAAATGTATAGAAGCCGCAAACAGGCGAACACGCTTGGAATTGTCTATTGACAGATAACAAAAAAAAAAAGTGAAACCAGTTTCTTATTTGTATTTAATGGCAAAAGAAGTAGTTACAGAAATTTTATTGTGCAACAGCAAGTAAATAGCGTGTAGACAGCAAAACAAAAAAAAAAACAACAACGACAACAAAAAACAAGAAACAAAAATTGTAATAATAATAATAATAATAATAATAATAATGTAATATTATATATATATATATATTATATGTAATATTACTATTCATCTATTCTATATATATATCTATCTATCTATCTATATATACATATATATATATATATATATATATATAGAGTTCACATAGATGAACACTTTTAGCGAATTTCATTTTCATAGATGAATCAAGTGAATTAATTTAGTTTTAATTGAGCTATGGAAACATATATATTGGGACCGATAAAAATGGAAACGATCTAAGGGGAAGAAAAAACAAAATTACCTCTTCCGTTGACGTCCAATCCAATAATCCATATCAAGTTTAAAATATTTATTACTTGAAAATATGTCTATCTATCTCTCTCTCTCTCTCTTTCTCTCTTATAAACAACGCAATGAATCGAAACATAGGACCCAAAAAACACCACTCACATAAGCCGTCCACAGATAAACTGAAGTTCCCAGCCCATAAGATAACCTATAATTTTTGAAGTAGTTTCTAATCACTAATCGATAAATAAGTCCAACTTAGCTTATACAGTAAGTATACTGTATGTATAATGAAAACAATGTATTTACACGGTACACATACGCTTAAATTCCATATTCCTTTGTAACACAAATGATGAAACGCATAATGAACGCTTGCGCATCAAACTAAAATATTCATTCGAAATGGAAATTCGTAGTAGTATACAGTCCCATCTTGGAGTGAGGAATAGTCTAGAAAGGAAGCGGGACTGAAATGGTTTGTTGCATAAATTGCTGATTAACTGGTCTACTAGAAACCGCAATAGCGAATCAATAACTATTTCAATTCATAAGAATTCAATCTTGTTTTTGGAAACCGTCACTTGTATTGATGATACACTCACTTGACTAATGAAACAATTTGTGAAAAAATCAAGTCACTTGGTTTTGGTGTACGCAGCTGTCGTTCGTTCTTTATTACATTTTACAAGTAAATTTGATTCGGACCGAACCTCTTATACCCACCATCGTTATCCTAAAAGAGACAAGAGAAGGAAAAGAAACAAGTGTCATGCTCTATAATATGAGATGGAAGCAGCTAATTGTTGCTGTTTTTTTTTAAATAAAAGTTTTTGTCGTATAGGTATGTGGGCGTTGTGTCCTTTGGAAAGTTTAGGTCAATTCCAAATCCTTTTGCAAAATTGTTGGGGATATCTTCATTTTCGTTAATGAGAGAATGTTTACCACAAATACTACAAAGTTAAACAAACAGACAAATGGACAGACGAATAGCCGGAACGGATAAATTTGTATACTTTACGGGGTTTTTGAAGCTTGTTTCTATGCGTTATAAAGACATTGAAAAAAAAACAATTAAATTTTGGTATACTATTTTTTTTACACAAATACTACAACATCGCCCATAGAACATGCCTTCAAATTTTTCTACATTTATTTGCCATAGTTTATGAGTAATGAGCAAAAAAGTAATTTTTCATTCCTTTTGAAAAACCGAGGTGTCCTGATTATACGTAGTACTACAGGCATGTTTCTCGACCGATTTGGCTCATTTTCAATACCAACGTATTACGTGCAAGAACTTCCAATGTTTCTGCCAAATTTGAAGTCGATGGCTACGTTTTTGTGGCGAGGAGAATGTTTTCAACAGACAGACAGACGGACAGACGAACAGATGTACATACTTTAATCACTTTAGATTTTGAGGCTGATCAAGAATATATATACTTTGTTTGGTCTCTGATGGCTCCTTCTGGGCGTTGCAAACGTTTTGACAAAATGAACATACCCCCCATCCTTCGGTCACGAGTATCATGCAATCATGCAATACTACATTTAAAGTTCATTCATAGGATATGTTAATAAATTCGTATTGCTTTAGTTTGTAGTAAATTAAAATTCAGTGAAGGGGTCTTGGTGTGTCCTTAACCCACATTTCTTAATTATTGCTAAGAATAGAAAGGAATTTTAGATTCAATTTGATTTTTATATAAAAAGGGAAAATATATAGTATCGGTCAAGATTTCCACATTACGATTTCTAATTTCATGATAATAAGAGAATTGTTCTCATGTACAAATTTATATATTCTCTCTCGAGATAATGCCACTGTGAAAAGAATTTTTCATCTGGGAGAGTAAATATTGGTAGCTAATTAAAAAACATGTGCTTACGTGATGTCAACATTTGAGTGGTAGATCAACTTTATGCCGCATTATGTAGATTTAAATTGTGTCTTGCAGCTTGCTGTTAACGCCAGCTTGCTGTTAACGCCAGCTTGCTTTACGAATATCCCGAGTGGGTATTAAAAAAAAAAAAAAGCAGCAAATTGAAAAATTCATCGCTCGCTTCAAACATCAACTTTTCGTAACTTTGCCTAAGCAAGGTTGGTTCGCTATGCTCCCCTCGTTACGCAAGAAAAGTGAAATTGTTCGTACTGTCTCTGCTGTAATGCGTGCAAACCTAAGTGAAACAACTCGTCCATCTTCTTCTTCTATCTTTTTTTTTTTTTTTTATTGTTAAGGTAGATTGAAGCAGCCGAGTATATTGCAATCAAATCTTAATCAATAAAATAAATATTAGGTGGAGTCATAACTAACTTCCGATGCAGCCAGGTGGAATCTATTGTTCACATGTACCCCCTATAAGTCACCCTATAAGTGACCGAAACAAACGAGTTTTTGTTTTCACTAAATAGATGAGGATTCAGTTAGTCTTGTTTTTTTTTATGTCGTGCGCGTTACATTCAACGGGTTTCCTTAATCTCTGAAATGGGGGGGTTCCAAAAATTGCAAATTCGGCATGTAATGCTTTGGGAATTTAAATAAGACAACAGCGCTGAACAGCGTGAAGGACTGATAACTGATCGGGCAGTTAGCATTTTGGTTTATAAAATTCTCTTCTGGAGATACGACTTTGGAAGACGGGGCTTCCGTCCTTCCGACTTTGTCGACAACGTTTTAAAGGCAATATTGGAGGGAAATCGACGCCAGCTCCACAGGATGTGTAATGAAAAGGTTAATAAAAAAACTATCTGAAAAAAAGCGAAAGTTACTCATGACCCGATCTAATACATAACTTTTCTAAAGTACATGAAGGCATTTATTTAATGATTAACAGGGTTTCTATTTTTCCCATTAGACTAGACTAACAAGAGCAATAGCCTGCAACGCGGCAGCATTCCCACAGGCGATGAAAAAGGTTTGAAATAATAGGAAATTGTTCATTCCGCCTGAGTGGATGGGTAGGTAACAACCGCGACTACCAAGGCGTTGTTCGCGGATTCGAATCTAAAGTGCGATAAAGTCTTCTTTGCTCATAGCTATAGTGAGTGCTCAGTCGGCAAAAATTATAATACTTACCGATTGGACACATACTCACCAGCATAAAGCCAGCACCTCCATATTTCTTTGTCTTCTTTCTGATAGTCACCATGTTCAATGAACACTAGCACAAAAAAAAGGAGGAAAATTAGTATCGAGAGACCACAATACAATCCAGGTGATAAAAGTAAAATGAATTTACTTATGTGTCGAACATAAGAAGTACGCGAATTGTCGTCTAGATCATCTCTCTGCGAAATTTTTTCAAAATACTCTTTCGTTAGTGCATGGATTTGCACGCGTGTGTAACGCGTGTGTAACATATATAATTATTAATATCATTTTTGTCTTTTTTTTTTATGTATCCTACCTATTAAAAAAATTATTGAAAAACTTTAATATTACAGACTAAAGTGCTAAGCAAGAAACGCTGCTCTTTCATGTGATGATTGTTGCTTAGTTACATTGAACTGTTATGCACACATAAAAACATTTCTTATGGTCGCGATGACGACGACAAAAGTATTGTTTTATCATCTAATTTAAATTTTTCATGATTATAAACGCGCAGAAATGTGCTCGCGCGCAAACTAACCAATCTATAGCTTTTTTTTGTGTAAAGTATGCTACGCTTGATAACCATCATGTCCTATGATCTATTATAGGGTGAGAGTGTGAAAACATTTATTTGTAGAGAGAGATGGATTGTTGCACAATTTTTAAATTCGGTAAAGTTCAGGCAGAAAATTCAATTCCTATTTGAACTGAACGAAGATATATATTTTCATATATATTCATGTTATAATTGTAAAGGTGTAGGGTTCAAAAACATTCGACTCAACATATGTAATGTAATGCAAATAATTTCTCTCGTATTTTTCTTAATCTTTTTTTATTAGGTGTCTTTGCCTGTCTGTCTGTCTATCTGTCTCTCTGTCTGTGTGTCAATGTTATTCTGCTCTTACCATAAAAGTTTACGCGTACAGATGATAGAGATGATAAAATCGTATAAAAATGTATTATCTGTCGTTGTCTTACTTAAGCTTATATATGTAAACATACATGTAAATATAAATGTATAAAATTTTTTACATTTACTTCCCTACATATATATTTATGTATGTATAATTGTCCCTACAATCCCAGGCAATGTTAGATAACTTTAAGTTCAGATTCCCATCTATTGGTGTCAATTGTTATCAGATATATGTAGATTTTGTTTACCGTTCAACGTCCGTCCTTTCGTAATTTGTAATTTTATACAAAAACGCGGCTAAGTTAACATTAAAGAAACAAAATTAATTCTGTTATAATATTAATGTCACAGCCCTTTAAAAACCATAAATTGATAATAATAATAATAATAAACTTGCGAGCAATGGTTTCTTACTCCATCACAGATCTTTAGAGATTTCCGTTATGTTCCGTTTCTCTGGTCACTTACTTTCCTATATTAGTTGCAATTTTTCGTTCACCTATCAAGTTGCGTTAAAACCATCTTTGCAAGGTTACATACATAGATTGAATGAGTGAAAATAAACCGCGAGCATGTTTACTTCTCTTTTTATTTCACTTTTTGATGGGGTGAGGGGGGCGGGTGAGCATAATCCACGTGCGTAGCATAAGCGCACCTTCCCTACAAATACTATAGACACGACGAAACCGAAATCCGTTTACATTTTATTTGCTTACGTAAACGCGGTTATAAAAAAAAAACTCCAGCCAATCTTTCCATACACACAACTGTGCTCACCCAAGAGAAATGATGATTTAGTAGTGATTCTATGAATGAAACTTTCGCATCTTCGCTATCTTGATTTATACTCGAGCTGACTCGTGCTGTTATTCGAATTTTTGAAGTGTCAGATATTCAAGGAAACGAGTTTAAAAAACTTGCACTAAATACATCAAATAAAGATCATCTTTGTATCAAACTTTATATGGTCCAGGTCATCGCCACTGCTGTGACTGGCTGGGTGCGAAACCTCAGTTTTCGATCATCAATGTTTTTTTTTTGCTTGCTTTTACCGTAAAAACCCCAAGAGGAAAGTTAGATACGTGTTCGTGATTATGACAAACCGAATGGCAAATGGAATGTACTTTCATTGTTCGATTGTAGCCACAAAATTAGCCTCGTTACGTTTTGTCCTACCAGCATGCAAACCTATTTCTCTTTTTTGGTTTATATTTTATTAATGAATTTTATAAGCCCAACTATATGCCATTAGGATCGGTAACCTTTTGTCATTTTTCTGTGGAAAGCATTATGCCATCATTGTCCAGAAGTCCAGAGATTTGAATGGGAGTAAAAAATTGCCTCGAATCGTTTTCTCAGGGCTTCTGAGTTCTGCAAAAAACGAAACAAATGATATCCGGGTGTGACTCAGGCCCAGGCTATATAGTGGACAAATCGAAACTTTGCTTTCAAGTTCTCGCAATTCTCGGAGGACCATTAACGATGCGAATGATCTGACAGTGTCGCGATGGATGATGACAGCAGTCTTTTTTTTGTTGTCACTAGGTGGAGTAAGAGTTAGACGGTTTGACTAAGTTGGAGCAACTCACCGAACACAAAGAACTAATCCAAGCTTTCACGAACTTTTCTTCAACTTGATCTACTCTGGATCATGATATTTTTCGCAAATTATTGGCGTATATTTTCGAGAATGGCCAGATTTCGTTTTGTTTCGCCAAAGATTCGCAAACGAGAATTCGAGCCATTACATTCATATGATCCATACACTACCCAAATATCATTTGTCTCCTGTACTCAACCTTAAAGGAAGAGGTCAAAACTGCTTCTTATCCAGTACTTACTTCCGCAACAATGTCATAAGATAGAATGCGCTGGTCTCTAAAGAATTGCGTAGACTTTAATAAATCAATTGATGAAAGCTCAGCACGTTCTTAACCTTGAAATACCGCGAATGGAAAGAAGCAAACAGTTTTCATCTCCATCATCTTCGCCCAATGGATTGTGCCAAGTGTTATCGTTTTGATCGAAGTCATTTTGGAAAATACACTAAAGTTTTTCAAAATTTTAGCACATTTTTAAAACGCAACTAAATAAAATATATCACGATTTCACTTATCTACGAACTGTGACCTTTCATATGCGTTAGACTATAGCTTGATACGGCGTTAGTGTTATCAAAGTTACACGATTCAGGAAACGAACGGCACAAATTTTTGCTTCATTCAAATCTAATCGTTTGTAAATAACTTGAAAATTTTAGTGCGTACACATCGCAGGCCTCTAGATCAACGTAATATTAAGATGCGATTTATTCACTTTAGCATATACTCTCTAACTGTCTTTCGTGGCATTCACGATCATAGCGAATCAGTTACGAAGTCGAAACTTGGCATATACATGTACGCCGTCTTAACTGGTGACAACAAATATATATTTTTTTTAACGTTTCGTTCGATTTCGGTATGTCCATCTGTCCGTCCGTGTAGTGTCTGTTGTAAACACTTTTCTGGCCGTGGAAATGAAGATATCGACTTCAAATTTCATAGAAACATTGGAAGTTTCTGCACGCAAGTTGGGTATTGAAAATGGGCCAAATTGGTTAGAACAGAAGCGCGCAGTGTAGCGTAAACTGAACGCAACCCAGTTCTTTCTAACAAACATTTTTGCATTTTTCCTCGTTATTCGGAAATTATTGAAGTTAGGGGGCTGAAATTTTCCACATTTACTCTCCGTGGATACTCTAGCCGTTACGTCCATGGAAATGGAAACAATCAACCATGCCCGCACGAAGTTGCAAGTAATTAAATTTAATTTTTTTCACTTTTTTGAGGTTTTATGCTTATGTACTATAAGGCAAACAATAATAGAATGTTTAAAACTATTTTGTGCACTCTGAGATGAACACACACAGGTAGACACAGCCATTACTTTTTTCTTAATAATACCAGCGATATGGGTGTCAAATAAAAGAACTTGGAGAGTAGAATGCAAATAGGGTAGTAGTGGGTATGCGAGATTCGGTGCCCGCCGCATATCACTTTTTTACTTGTTTTTTTTTTTTTAATAATAATTATACTAATAGACAAAGTATTAAGCAGTATTCTATAAATAAATATTCATTCGATTAAAAGTAAAATAAAGAAAATATATTACAATATAAAGAAATAAAATTACATTTTTATTAAGCCCATGTTTTAATTGGATAATTTCCATTATTTTGACCCCTCCCGTGCTCAACGTCCCTTTAAGCTATAGTGTGCTTACAGTTTTGTCATTGTGTAAATGCTTCAACCAGTAACATGCTACTTCTTGTTATCCCCTGAATGCTATACTTTTGTCTCAAATTTCTATTACTCTATGTTTTGTTAACTAACTATATCGTTATCAGAACTTTGCAAGTCTCAGTCAGGAGTTATGCCCCCTCAACGTGTAACACAGTGTAACAGGATTAGAAATAAATGAGGAAAACAAAAGGTATGGGGAGATGGTGGGCGCAGCGTTTACCAACTAAGTGCTCACTATAGCCAAGATGAAACTAAACGCTGGCACATCAAGATTTAAAGCCACGAAGACTGACTTAACAGTTGCGAGTCTCAACCACGAAAGTACTTTTAATTAAAAATCCAACACTGTTGTGTTACGATTTCATATACGAGGTATGTCCAAAAACAAAGCTGACTTTTTTTGTTACGTTGACGCACATGTCTCCAAACCGTTTTTTTTTTTTTTTGATTACCACCTAATAAGTTCGCCGATCCATTTGTTTTGTCTATATTTATTAATTATTAAGGGATGGGTAGACTGGGTTCCAATATATAGTGAAAGTATTTATATTCCGATAGCAGCGTTATCTCTATCAAGATGACCGTAAGTTTTATCTGTATTTCTTCGATTTCTCTATTTACTCCGAAAACAGTCTTTAAGCTCGCTTTCAAAAAAAACAACAACCACATTTAGGGATAGATGTCTTGCGTTCGTATTAACGCATTCACCCTTTAAAAACAAATAAATAAAATATTAATAGTTTTTCACAGATATCGGACATCGTAAAGTATGAAATAAGTTATTACCGTACATATCCATGTAGCGCATTAATATTATAAATAATATTTAATATCTAAGTCAACTTATGCCAATTGTATGCATAATTGTATATATGATGCTTGATTCAAAAAGGGATTCAAAAATTCCGGAAAATTCCACAAATGATTTTCATTTAATTATCGAGAGCACTTATGACCATCCCACCTTAACGGATTATTATATCAGTAAGTAAACATCAGATAAATAAATTTTTCTGCCCGAAATTTTTTCAAATTTTATGTTTTTTTTTTCTTGATTTTCGTCTTTTCGTCTTTTCATTGATCAATCGATCAGATCTAACGCCATTTATCACGCTGTCCATATTCGTCGCCGCACTTTTAGTGATTCTAAACATTTCCATTTTCTGCACTACCGTCGCAAAAGTACTTAAGCAAGTTGATGCTACGCAATGGGGACCTTCGATATTTTTATGTTCACTGTATCCATGTATTGGTTGTGCTGCCTTAGCTACCATACTTGTGCCAAAGGCCTGGTTGATATGTCATACAGTTATGCATTTGTGTTTCACAGTCGGGGCTGTGGCACTTAGGGAATTGTGCTTTCGCTATATAGAATCTGAAGCGAATTATATTAAAGCTACTGACGCTGCTGCCCTCGTATTTAATACGCCTCCCTGTTGCTGTTGCTGTCGTTGCTTTCCGAACGCAACGCCATCTAAACCTAAATTATGCATACTCCGTTACATGATATGGCAAATGCCGTTTATTCAAGGATCGATTATGCTCGTTCTAAATCTCATTTACTACGGGGAACAAGTAAGCTATATATGCAATCAACAATTGTTCCTTTGTTCGTCTTACTATAATTAACATTTTGTAAGCATTTCAGGATCTCTACAAAAATGTTATGATATATTTTATGCCTTTCATTGTTTGCTCCATTCTACTGGGAATTTGGGCTTTAAATATCATAGTGCGAGTAGTTACCACGATGCGCTCAGGGTGCGGTTTAATGGTAAGTTAGTGATTTTTATTATTTATTTATTTTATCTCTTTTCTTGATGATACATTTTTTTTTTTTTTTGTCTTTTTACGTTTGTATAGAAAAAAATGATTTGTTTGCAATTAATTTTATTGCTATGTAAATTGCAATACATGCTACTAGACAGTCAGTTAAATAGCGTGACTTTGGGTAACTCGTATCCCATGAATCATACGGTATATAAGCAAAGTAAGTTTCTTCTCCTTATGTTCCTCTGTCTATTTGAAATCTATTATTTAACTTCCCGTATATATGTGCAGCAATCATCAATCTCCTAATACTAATTGAAATGGTATTAGTTTCGATTTTGGTGCAAAATGCGTATAAAACATCGCCACTGGAAAATGGCAAATGAAGTATTAAGTAGTAACTAGTACAACATACACTATCAACATATGATAACTGTGTCCTTATTAAAAATAAATAATCTTGTGATATACACGAAAATTTACATAAATATATGGTTTCATTCAAAAAATTGCGATGATATGAAAACTAAAGATAAAATCAATGAAAAAACAAATAGAAGCGCTATAGCCGACCACGGCCGATCATCAGATACCACCATCACTTTGCTTATATTTCTTAATTTAACGACCTTATGCGGTGAGCAGCCCTTTTATGGTAAGTAATCGAAAAAGGGTTCCGGTTTACACTTTTTCCAAAACATGTCGATGTGCTGCACTTCACCAAGAATAAACGAGCTACGAAATGACAACAAAGAAGTTTGAAAATTAATTACGCTTTGCGTATTCGTCTTGGGTACATATTAGCTCAAGCAGCTTCTTTTCTTTTTTGGACCAAGGTTAAGCCAAAGTTTTACGCAAAAACAGTCGAGATCGGCCAACGGAAACGTTCAGTTCGATTCATCTTAAGACGAATACAACTTTATTTCTTTTTTGTGATTGGCAACACATATCATCCTCAACTTTCCAATTAAAAATTAAATTTAATAGACTTCTCAATGAAGCCGTTAGCCTTAGATATTAGTGCAACAGCGGACTATGATTTCATTTAAATTCTACAATAGCTGTGTGTTTGCACTAGAAAGAAGCCTCCATTACAAAGTCTCCATATAAATTGTTATTAAATTTAAATACGAATAAGTGAAAACGTTATACTCGGGTTAGGTCTATGCTTAAATGACCCAACCCCCACAACTTGGCTCAATATAATTGTTGATTTAGTTACGTCATAAAATATCAAAAATTATATGTTATTACCATATAAAGGCTTGTTTTCCATGGGAGACTCTATATATTGCTGTGGGTTCTAACCTTGAGTCGACCTCGTCTACATTTTTTAAAGTGAATAATAAATAACTTGTGTTCGGAATTGTTTCGAATATCTTTAGACTTAACCCAAAGAACAAATGTGTGTAAAATCCTCAGTTTGTAAAATAGATTTCATCATAAAGCACTAGCAGGTAAAAAAATTACTTTCGGCTATGGCTGGGTCTTTCGTACCCATAAGCTCTATCTTAAAGCAAAAATTCCGACAAAACGAAAAAATTAAATATCAATTTATTTACTTGTGTCCTCTTTCGAAGCGCTTTAAGCTTACGCTACACTGTAGGCGTATGTTTTTACTGATTGATCGATTTATTTTTCCAATACCAGCCTGTCAGCAAGAACCTTGAATGCATTCGCCAAATTCCAGACCGATATCTTAATTTTTGCGACGGGAGGAATATTATCACAAACAGGCATACAAACGAAAAGAGGATTCAAGTATAGAGAATATTTATACTTTACAAGGTCGGTGAAGTATCTATTTGAGTGTAGTAAACGTTCTAACGAAGCGAATATGCCTCCGACCGTTCATTGACAGTTATAAAAACTTCGTTTTTCTGTTACATAAAGTTTTATTTGTTGTAAAGAGCATATATAACCCATCCAAAATTTGCATTTCTGCCCACGATAAGGAAAGTGGTCCTAAAAATGGTTCAATCCAATCCAATCTGGGCAACAGAGTTTGTCCTCGCGCCGTCACAGATGTCAATACATCAAATTTCATTAAAATATCTTGAAAATTGAACACAAGAACGCATGAATATACGACTGACAGACGGACATCGCTTGGAATAATGAACGATGGATCTATCAAAAGTCCTTCTGGATCTGGTTTGTATACATACCTTCAATTTTCATATATCCTTACCGCAAATGGTGGGCATGTAAATATTAAAACTAAATGAATTAAAGAAGAAGACAAAATGAGAAAATTGGAGGTAACGTTTAAGACGCAAGCATTCGATCCTGATCAAAATCGAGCTTGAAATACGCGAGTATAAGCCTCTAATAAATTTTGCCTTAATACATAGATATATGTAGAACGATGCGCATTGCTCGAATACTGGTTAAAATTTAATTTTCTCTGTATCGCAGCAAGTAGCAAATAGCGAGTATTCGAGCATTTCACTTTAGCCAACACCTTTCCTTCTATTATATTACAATCGCGCATTATGCATGTACGTAACGAGTGCACATACACGCACGTACACAACTGTCTACACACATAATTCGTAAACAGCCATCGTTCAGCTTAAGAAGTGTGTTTCATTTGTCCATCCTCGAGGTTTAAGCCAACATCACACCCTGGCCACCTATAAGATAATTGTCTGTGCCAGACAGATGCTCGCAATACCGCCTTCTTCTACAAAGTCGGGGGGAGTTCAGTAATTTCACTTTGAATTAGTTAACACAACAATAGCATGTACTTCTGAATACCGCCCCCCCCCCCCCCAACCCCTCCAAACTCACGCACACTTTCTGAGCGAATCGCAGGGTAGACTCATACTTGCTT
>CCAG010013760.1:0-24030 GCA_001077435.1 Glossina morsitans morsitans | reverse complement strand
TCTCTCTCTCTCTCTCTCTCTCTCTCTCTCTCTCTCTCTCTCTCTCTCTCACTCTCTCTCTCACTCTCTCTCTCTCTCTCTCTCTCTCTCTCTCTCATTTGCAGCCGATAGCTTCATTTTCGGGGCCAGCAGAATGTTTACAACAGACATTACATAGGCGGGCAGACGCACATGCTTAAATCGATTTAGAATTTGGTGCAGATCAAGAATATATATACTTGCTGGGGCATCAGATGCGTCCTTCTGAACGTTGCAAACGTTTTGACAAAATGAATACAACCTCCCATCCTTCGGTGATGTATATAAAAAGGATACACGTGTCCTTTAAACGTGGATCAAATATCCATTTCTACTTAATGCTATACAATGCCAATGAATTACTTTGTAAAGGTCTATTAGAACTCGTTACAAACACCTGTCACCGACACTTATCTAAGCACATATTAAGTGAATTTAATTTTGCTTCGATTGCAAGTTGCATGCAAAGAGCAATTATCTGAATTCAATTAGAAATCAAAATGAATTAATTTGAACAATTTTTCCTAATAAAGCATCGGAAATGCACGCACACACCTCCGTATGCATGGATTTTCCTATCTTAGTTAGACAGTAAAGCAATCCAAATAAAAGCTTATTGCAGATACCTTTCGCTGGGATACGGATAGACACCACATTAGAATCGTTTTCCATCATAACGGAAATAAAAACCAATGACACAAATAAAACAATAAAAAAAAAAAACCAACAATTTCATAATGAAACTATCAACGGCACCAATCATAATATGGTTGATTTTTAATGCCGCCGTTATTTGCAGTCCATCGAACTCTGTAAACGCACTACCACAAGCTAAAGATGCACCGTTATTGTACGAGATATTGACTGCTTATTATCGATTTCAGAATGTGCGAGGCATTGATCTGATTATCTGCCCGTGCAGTTATTGTATTTCAAAAAAACTTTACATAAATTTTATCGTAACCTAAGCACTTCTTTTTCTAGATTCTTTGAATTTATCAACCAACACTCTGGCGACTTACCTGATGGCACAAGGTTTCCCTGTACATGTTTGGTCCGGCCGGGATTACCTGCAGGACACACCCGCAGCACCTATTCATCGTCCAAGTAATTCATTTCGCACTGATAACGATACCAGACGTCCCTTGAAATTTCAAATGAAAGCCTTATCTTTTAAAATTGGGGTTTTTTTGGCAAACTTTAATAGCGAATGCGGTCTCAACGTACTACGTTGGTCAGCTGCTTCTGAGCATAATTATTTTACAACTAATCGTTTTTGGTTGTTAGTAACGCAAGACACTGCCGATGTGGCAGCCTTGGAAGATCCACACATATTTATACCACCCGACAGCGAAGTTCGAATCGTTGTCGTATTGCCTTTAAAATCATTTATCCTCTCGGATATATTTAAAGTGGCGAGCTTTAAGGCTTCAAAACAATTAACAATCAGCAGGAATTTTTCTCATTCGTGGCAAATGATTGGTGATCTTCAGAAGTTCGGGTCAGCCATTTCATACCGTGAAAACTTGGAGAATATTACTTTTAATACCGGCTTGGTGATAGCATTTCCGGACATGTTTACAAATATAGAAGACCTATCTCTGCGCCACATCGATACAATATCTAAAGTTAACAATCGCTTAACATTAGAATTGGGCAACAAATTAAATATGCAGTAAGCTCGTTACTACACAGCAATGTGTATACATGTTTATACGGTGGTACTTTTGAAATCACTTACAGCTTCAATACCCATCAAATGGATAATTATGGCTGGCGTCAGCCAAACGGTTCTTTTGATGGTTTAATGGGGCGCTTTCAGCGTCACGAGCTGGACTTTGGTCAAATGGCAATTTTCATGCGCCTTGATCGTATTGCACTTTGCGACTTTATAGCCGAAACATATCGTATTCGGGCAGGCATCATGTTTCGCCAGCCTTCTCTATCCGCAGTAGCCAATATATTTGCCATGCCATTCGAAAACGATGTTTGGATTGCGTTAGTGATTCTGATAGTTTTTACGATTTTAATTTTTATCCTTGAGCTACTGTTTTCCCCTTACAAACATAATATGGATTATTGGGACTGTGCTGTCTTTGTGTGGGGAGCGATGTGCCAGCAGGGATTCTATTTGAACGTGACGAACCGATCTTGCCGTATTGTCATCTTTACAACATTTGTGGCCAATTTGTTTTTGTTTACCTCATTTTCAGCGAATATTGTGGCTCTTTTACAAAGTCCCTCCGAGGCCATAAAATCGCTCCGTGATTTAACTCAATCTCCTTTGGAAGTTGGCGTCCAGGACACCGTATATAACAAAGTATATTTCAATGTGAGTAGAAGCCTCCCATTCAAACCGCTCTAGCGAAAGCATTAATTGTTTACATAACCAGGAGTCGACTGATCCTGTTACCAACCTTTTGTATCATAAAAAAATCGCTTCCAAAGGTGAAAATATATATATACGTCCTATGGTGGGAATGGAAAAAGTGCGAACGGGTCTTTTCGCTTATCAAGTCGAATTACAGGCCGGATATCAAATAATTAGTGATACATTCAATGAGCCGGAAAAATGTGGACTCAAAGAATTGGAAGCTTTCCAATTACCAATTATCGCCATTCCTACAAGGAAAAATTTTCCATACAAAGAACTCTTCCGTCGCCAGTCAGTAATCATTCGATTTTTTCCATTGGTAGCTTTCAAATTGAAGCCCTTTCTTTTGCAGGTTACGCTGGCAACGTGAAACAGGTCTCATGAATCGCGAAGAACGAAAATGGTTTCCTCAAAAACCTAAATGCGAAGGCGGTGTGGTCGGTTTCATTTCGGTAGGAATAACAGAATGCCGATATGCTCTGGTCATGTTCACGTCCGGTATTATACTCAGCACTCTCGTACTTTGTGTTGAGCTAATTGTCAAGCACTCCTTCCTTCACATATAGAAAGCGATTGCAATACCCAAATGAAAATTTCGGAGACCCCGTAAAATATATATGTTCTTGATCATCATCAAATTATCAATCGGGTTATAAGTGCACTGTCGATGGTAAAAAGCTCGAGCAAAATCTCGATATTGAAGTTGGGTCAAATCGGCCGGAGGACATGCTTAACGTTAACTGAGAGCACCTTCTTTATTAAAAGCCAAAAAAAAATTTCGATTTTTTGCGCATTACTCTTAAACTACAAACATTTACACGTACAGTCTATAGGCGATCGTACAGTATCTATACGAAGACGAAAACTATTGACTACTGTGTGTAACACGCAGGCTTCACGGACCCTCTATATGTACATATATATATTCGTCGTCAGCATTAAATACTGTGTACATCTAGCTATATCTGTCCTTCCGTGATCTGTCATTTTCTGTCGATTTGTGTGATAAATATCCTTCTGCGCGCCAAGAGTCAAGAGACGAGCTTCAAATTTGCCAAAAGGATTTGAATTTATTGTACACACAACAAAAGCTAAGGACAGGTCCGTTTATAAAAGCGAGAATAGGGGTTTTTTGCTCATCACTCATAAACTACAACACACCACAAGTCATAGTCGAATATAATTTTCTTACTTGTCTTGCTAGTTCTTTTTTGTTTTGTAGGTATGTATATGGCCAGATTTCACTCAGTGCACAATTGAATTTAAAGTTTCAACTTTCTCTTCATTTCCACGACGTGAGCGCTTTTAAGATTAGGAAAAAAAATGCGTCAGGTTGGTCAAGAACTAACCCGTCAAAAAGCTAATAATATAATATATAGAAATTATTAGATATTAAAATTACGAGCAATTTCTGCAATTCGCTTACGACATGAAGTAAATTGAAAATGTTCGACAATCTTTAATGGTTTAATAGCTAATAGCTTGTGAGAGATGATGCTGTGAATTTATTTATGATGTATTTGAAGATATTTACAAATAGTTAATATATAAATACGCACGCAGAAGTAATAATTTACTAATACATATAAATAAAATTACCGAACACTTCACTATGATTGTATAGCATGGGTGCGGGTACTTCCAATGCCGCTGTTCATTTTTAATTTTGACATGATTTTCGGCAGATTTTTTGAGGTCAACATTTAGTTCGTCTTTTATCTTTGAAAATGCATTCTGATGATCAATTCTCTAAAGATGAATCCTTAAAAATAATTTGACGATTTTTCATTAAATTAAATCCATATTTGCCATATTCCACAGAAAGTAACCAGTGGCAAATTTGCTTAACAAACTTAAGAAACATGCGCTTCTTTAACAACCCATCGAAAATGTTTTAAAAATTAATTCTTAATTATGATTGTAATGCCAAGAATGAATTTTCTTTTTTTTTATGTAACTTAAAAAAAATCTTATATGGGTATAGCAAGCTCCTTGATAGCGGCTTTTAAAACGTCAGGAGTTTTAAAGCACCAATTCTTAATATTTTTGCTGACCGTACACCAAACTTCACCATGTTTCGGTTCGGCTGCAATGCAACGCTCCAATACCTCCTTTTGTTGAATTTCACTACCATGGAGCAGTTCGAACTTATAAAAATAAGTCCAAGCGTCTCCCAGATCAGGATCAATTTTCACCTACAGTAAGTAATAATACTGTTATATAATGAGTATGCATAACAGTGAATATATACCTACCGTTCGATTAAACCAATCTCGACATTTTGAAAATTTATGCTCAGACCAAAACAATTTTGATACAGCCAAAAGCACGTGCGGGTCATGTTCACACCGCTTGAGAGCATCTACAGATTTTGTTTTTCTTGATGGTTTAGATTCCATGAAAATTGCTTCAGCCCACAACTCGCCAGAGTTAGGACACTCTTGAAGGGCTCGAGCCATCATAGTGCCCGCGATCTCTTTAAGGCCTGCACGCAGTTCTACACGGATAGCCTCTAACCATAGTTTAGGTGTTTTGGGATTCCGCAAGCGACCCCTTTCTAAAATAGACCGTGACTTGGTTAGAGCACCCCGATTTTCTTCCAAGTTAGCTGAAAGTAACCATAATGGGACTGAAGACGGACACTTTTTTATGCCTTGATTGTAAGTTTGACTAGCTTCTTCTATGCGCTTCTGTTGATATTCAATTTGTCCTTTCATCATCCATAGTTTAGAAAACTCAGGAAAAACTTCAACAGCTTCGTCTAATAATCGCAAGGCGTCACTTAATCGATCAAGAGCCCACTCTAAGCGTGCGGATTTCATCATAACACGAGGAGTTGGAGCCGATCCACGCGCTTTAGCTAACAAACGGCGAGCTCTCTCATACTCAGAATTTTCTGATTCTAATTTGACAGCTGCTAGCCAAATATCTTCCGAATTGGGATTGGCTTTGAAGGCCAATGAAAGTATTCCTCGAGCAGCAGGTACATCCCCAGCTAACCATTTCGACTTGGCTCCCATCAGCCATAATACTTCCGATTTAGGACAATGTGCTACAGCTTTTTGCAGTAACGCTTCTAAAGATTCGCGTGCACCATGATTTTTTTCAAAATAGGCTGCTCTCAACCAAATGCTCTTCTTGGATGGAAAAATTTGCAAAGCGTGAGCGTAAACAGCGCGTGCACATTCAAAGGCATTTTCTTTCGCGCACTGGAAACAATAAGGAAACAAAAAGAGTTATATTCACATCCAACAATCATTACTTAGACTTCTAAAAACATTATCAAGATAAATCCCTAAAATCGCCGGTAGACTTATGACTTAGACTCGCTAAAATTCTTCTAATATGAAAAAACTCTTGGAAACAATTTTGTTTTAAAGAATTATCGAACTCTAGCGAGATGATAAGACTACGACCGACTCAAACCAACAAACAATATTGTTATTAATTTCCGAATCATTACAATTATCCAATTCCAATTTGTAAGTGTTATAGAACTCTTCACTTACATATTCCGCGTCGTCCATCCACGTTTGTTTACGATCTTCCTCTTCTACACCTATTCCTATGACTGCCTTAATAATGGCCTGACAACAACGTACTGCTCCAGATTTTTCTGCTTCTATTGCCTCCTGGAACCAATGCTCCCTGTTAATTTCAACACCGTTGGCTGCCAAAGAAGTTAGTGAACGATCAATAATTTTTTCAACCATGTGAATATTGTTGTTAGCTTCTTCTAATTTCGCAGCAGTAGTCCATATTTGGCGATCAGTGGGAATATTTTCTCGAGCTTTATTCAAAACTTTTCTAGCGTTATCATACGTTTCAAGTCTCGCTAAAGCTAACCACAATTCTACGCTAGTGTTACAACACTCGACGGCTCGAGACAGTAAAATTCGAGCATCGTCTGGATTTTCTAGTTCTACGGCCGCTTTCCATAAACGAACTGAATTGGGTATGTGTTCCAAAGCTTTTCGATAAACTCTTCGCTTTGCTTTAACTTCCATTTCCAAATCAGCAGCCTTGATCCAAATGCGCACAGAAGTGGGAATATGTCGTGCAGCTTGAGCAATCACCGCTTTAGCAGTTTCGATTGGCTGCAGACGTGCCGCTTCCAACCATAGGTCTTCAGACTGAGGATTCATCTCGCAACCCCGCATTATCAAATTACGAGCTATTTGCACTTTTCCTGTGACTTCTTCCAAACGGGCGGAGGCAATCCACGCAGGTGGATGGTTAGGGTTAGTTTCTCTAACACTTTTTAGGAGCAAACGAGCTTTTTTTATATCGTTAATATCTCCTCCATATGTAGGAATCATGCTCTGCAAGTCGGTAAGATATCCTTTAGGATCAACGACTGTCTGACCAGTGACTGAATCAGATACTTGAGATAACTTCACATTCATTAACGTGTTCCTGGCTTGGCCGATTTTACGCAGATCTAAGTCTCCGGTAGGTGTTAACATACCAGGCGTAGCTACTCCAGGAACCATTGATGCTAATCCTGACGAGGGGTTTATGGCTGAAGTTGTTTCTCCGCCCAAATTATGGACCAATACACTATCTGGCAGAGGTGTAAATTTTTCTGCTCGGGGATTACGCTGTTTACGATTACGACTGTCGCCCACTTCGGGAATATTAGACCATTCTTCTGCAGTTACTGTGGCCAACGATCTTTTCAAATCCGAGAATTGTTGCTGAATTTTTGGTCTAAATAGAAAGAAATCCGAATTATTTACATGATTCAGCAAAGATCATAGAACTTTTTCTTATTAAAATCTTCATATAAGTTCCCACTTATGCAATATGTATGGATTGGCTTACCTCTCTTGGCGATATCGTTCCAAATCTTCTCTTAGCCTGCGATCTCTATACTCTTTACGCTTTTCATCCATACGCTTGTCAATAGAGTCATAAATGGCATCCGCTTCTTCGTCGTCTTTATCGTAAGGATCTTTTGAAAATAGTGACCCACTGTAGCCAGAGAACTCGTCATAGTTGGAATCATTCAAATCTTCATCCTCCTCTTCTTCTTCATCCTTTTTCTTACGTTTGGAGGCAGGCGGTGCGTGGCGATCATCAGACACGTCATTCGCATCTCGTGCTGGACCAATATCAGATCGAGTAGTAAATCCAGTGGCCCTAAAAGGAGTAAATCGGTTATTGATACATCACACATAACTGATCTGTACCTACCCACGACCTACGCCGGCAACATAACCTAAGGGAGCTGGCACACCAAGGAAATGCTTTTTATTTCGGTTCGCTATCACCGCTGCCGTTATATTCGCCATAATTTAACAAATTCACAATGTATTTGCTTTATTTTCAGAAGAGAGCAAAACTAATAAATGTTGTGTTTTAGTTACTTTTTTCTAAAATTGCTTGAGCTTAAAATATATTTTCCTATACGTACTCTCTCTAAGTTAAAACTACCAGCTGTATGAGTGATGCCAAGTTTACAATTCTTGCTAACAAAAATTTCACTTTTATCATCTACTGTTTCTTGTAAAGATAGCCTTAATTTCGAAGTTTAAAGTCAGTTTTATTGTACAAAGACTAAGTTCGCACGAACTATCTGCATACATATTTAATAATACTACACGTTTGCTTAATTCTCTATCATTATAAATTCAAGCATAAAAAGTATTAGCATTGATAGAATGTTTATGATGTACGTAGTAAATGAAAGTCTATAAAAAGGGAACCTCCGATTAAAGTTAAATGTCGCTCCTTGGCTTGTAGAATAGGTTATGTATTAAAATTTATAAAAATGTCATATAAATGACGAATTAATATTTGTTGCGCTTTGCAAATTTATCATCATTTGATTTTGGCATGTTTGCAAATTTTTATGTGGGTTAGAGCACAGTTATCCCATACTGGAAAGGCATACAATCTAGCTGATTAAAGAACAACTTAAAAGCATCTTATTTACAGTGCTCAGTTTAGAATTTTTGCTTGTTAATCGATATAGCATTTTTATGGCAATGTTGTATTTGTGTATGCTTGCTGAACACGATGGCGGAAGATTACCTTTTTGTCCAGCATAATTCCCAAATGTTTAAAGTGGTCAGAAAAAGGAATTTCATGTCTGTAAACTATCAAGGCAGATAAAGGAAAAAAGCCAGCCTCTGAGTTTTTACTTTTTCAAGTAAAAAGGATGGCTTGCGTCTTATCTGCATTTAACTTTATATTCCATTTATTTAGATAATTAAATATTATCGGAGACAACTAAATAACAAGAAAATCAGACATTTTATCCAAAATGCAAATTAGGAGACTTTTACGGTCATATTGTGTTTTTGTTATCGGTAACGGTAGTAACGCTGCTCCTTAGCAGCCGTTTGACTGCTTGCTCTTTCATTTTCAATAATAGTATGGTCAAAGAGTCTACGATGCAATGGAGTTATCAGAGCAATCAGCGGTCTTATACTTCCCACTGCAAACAGAACATTTCCGCTTTACATGACAAAAGCGTATCCCTTGCCCAAACATTTGGCAGTTTCGATATTGAACTGAACTTACCTTTCTGCTTTTGCATGTTATCCCA
Source organism: Glossina morsitans morsitans (assembly GCA_001077435.1). Lineage (NCBI taxonomy): Eukaryota > Metazoa > Arthropoda > Insecta > Diptera > Glossinidae > Glossina > Glossina morsitans. Next base: position 15,085 of record CCAG010013760.1, on the reverse strand, counting down.
GCAAATAACGGAATAATTTTTTAACATTCTGGCGTAGAGTATTTAAACGTACCCTACCATATTTAAAATAGACGGTGAAAACGGTATCCTTCCAATGATCGTACTTTTTGACAATCTGTTTGACGTCATTTCACTTGAAGAGCAATCAGTGCGGTTTTAACTTCTTCAGTTGTAGTTTCCTCCAAAAAAATTGGTACTTTTGTACATTCTATTTTTTAAGATGATTATTTTTGTGTTGTGTAGCTCGAGAGAGGCAAAAGAACTTTGGCATCAAAATTGATATTTTTTTACAGAAAACTCTTTGCTGTTTTCCTTTTAAATCAAGTTTTTGATATGAAAAGATCTCTAATGGATAGCATTATGAGAATGCCTGAGATTGTTGGGATTGTTGTTGCATAATTTGTTTACTTCCGAAAATAGATTGCAATAGTTTTGCCACTGGCTTTTCAATTAAATAATAATAAATTAGTGCATTTTTTTTTTTATGTTAAAATTGGATGGCTATTGCCTCTCTGTAAAGCCAGGCATAAATCTTTCCTTGTTTGTAATGGATTAAGAATAATAAGAAAACGTGAATTTTGTAGCCGATTTAAATGTGAATGTAAGCCGACAAAAGTAATACATGCCCTGTAGCTGAAACCTTGCAAAATACCGTAAATTGTTATAGAAAATCGTATAAATTTAGCATTTTACTAAATTCAATAATGATATCAAATTTGGAACGTCAGCTACACATTAGCCTGGTAAGTTTTTTAACAATAGTCTGTAAATATTTCTTTGTAATCAAATATTCAATAACAGTGATGTATGAACAATATGCATATTTAAGTAAGGTGCACCGTATACTACATCAACCACTGAAGAGGTCCCTCCGAATAGACTGAAATACGCAAAACTCTTTTTTAGGTTTAAAGATCATCACTACTGCTGCCTCCGTTTATATAAAAATAATAGGCTCGCCAATACTATATTAAGCGTCTTGTCTTTTTCTTTTTTTCTATATAGACTGATTATGATGAAACAGATATATTCTGTTTTTGGTATCATGTAGGGATTTTTAAAAAATATTGCGAAACAAGCTGCGGAGCACATTGCATACAAGGTGACTAAGTTGAGGTGCGCATTATATACAAGTTGCAGAATTTAAGACTTAAGGTAATATAAAACTAAAAGAACAAAATCGAAAATTACAACTCTGCGCAACGATTATTTTATTAATCGGAGAAAAACATATTTGTTTCATATTTAAAGACAGAAATTTGAAAAGAATTGCACTTTAATTACGGTTTACAAATAAATAATAAATAATTTACTTGCCGAAAAATTTGTTTAAAATGTTTAGCAAGCAAATGAAAGCGACGAAAGAACATAATGGAATTAAAACAATTCCAAAAATTTGTAGCCATTTCGGCCATTCCACAGGTCTGTTCATTAACATTTGCGAACAAGAGAGCGCAAAATAATGCGGATACTTTTACACATATAGAGTTATTTTAAATACTTATTAAAACACTTTTAGACGATCGAAAATGAATTATAGCTGTCTTCAAATATCGACGTCCAATTCTTTGGCTAAGCGCTGTATACGTTCGAGCGAGAGCGACTCTACGTCCGAATTTACTTTCATAATATTCATGGCCTCATTTAATAATTGCATGGCTTCTGCAAGTTTTTCCTAAACAATAGATTTTTTTAAAATATAAATATAGTTGATCGAAAAATTAACTGTACTTGTACAGCTTCGCGAGTTAAAAGCCCATTTAGGTATTCGTTCTTCGCTTGCATTACTGAAGCTTCCTGCAGATCCATTAGTATATTACCTCTGAAAATACTCCAGCCAGCGTCAATTATATCGGCGACCTCTAGTAATTCTAGGCACAACTCGATTTTTCGTTTAATTGCAGCATCATTCATTTCTTATCGAACAAAATCTATTATATATTACCTGAGCAAGTAAAATTATGCTTACCATGCAAATAAAAACCAGGGATATTACCATAGAGTTGAATGAGCGCATATTTTACTTGTAAAACATGTGTATTCTTTTCATGTAAAGTGTCGCGATATCTTAGCAGGAACTCCTCCAGAAATCGAGGTGACGTTTTATTCAATGCATTAAGTTCCTCCTGCAAAGCAGCATTGCCTAAATTAATTTGCTTTGCAGATAACTTATGCGGACATAGCTGGCATTGCCAAACGGCAGAATTGTCCAAGGGATTTGTAGAGATAATCTAAGATATCCGGGAGAAAAGTCTATTCTTTGAAAGCATGATATTATAAAGTGCCTCCAGGTATACAAACCTTTCCAACTTTACATCTGCTACATAGTATTGCGCCCGCGAAAATACCAAGTTCCGTAGGATCTTTACATCTATTGCAGACGCAGTCAAAACATTTTGCCTGAGCGAGATGTAGCCGACGCATTAAAGTGCTCTTTAACGGTTGGGTGTATGAAATAGAAATAACATCCCCTTTAGCGATTTCGGTTTTGGCTATGCATACTATCTGCATTAGTTCGTTAAAGGCAGGGCGTGCATTTGAAATGCAGTTATGCGAAAACATAGCAGCCATGGGATACACAGCCCGCACTTTTCGTTCTTTGGCAGGTTGCCGAACTTCGAATGCGTTCGTATCCAATACAGCAGCCACACGTAAAATATCCTCTTCGCTCCATTCATTCATACCCAATATAATCTTGATAAATGTTACAAGATTGGCTTTCAGAACTTTATATAAAGGTGTATCAATACGCTCCTGCAAATGATCTTCAAGGTTTAGCAATTTCTTAAATGCCTCTGGACTTTTATGCTTAAGAAGAAGACACCGTAATGGCAGGATCACGCAATAAGCAGATTCTTTTTTACCCATTTCTTGTTTGCTTGGGATGTAATCAATTTTGGCAGTGAAATTACGTGAGGACATTAATTCGCATTCATCAATATGATGTTCACATTTTTCGCAATCGGGACCACATAAAGGCCAGGCGCATTTACGGCATTTATAATAATTATTTTCAGGGATCGGTAATTTACTATGACAGCCCAGGCACAACGGTGCGCTTGCTACTTTGGGTCCATAAATCAATGGTGATTCTTGCATAATAATTTCACCGCATTTAATATCTCTCGTAGCACGCAAATGACGCCCCAACAGTTCGTTTGACGCGATCTAACAAATTCTCAATTTAAATCAAAAATTTCCACTTAATAAAGATAGCGACAATTAACATAAATGTATGAACAATTACCTCATAGCATTTACAGTCGGCTTTGTGACCCTTCTTCCAATGAATTTTCTGATGCTCTTTACCGCAGTAGTATACCTTTTTGCAAGCCATACATTTCAGTGAGGCGTGCGTACCGCAAACGGCGCATTTCCCTACATTTGTCATGATCCTTTGTCAAATTCGTGAAAAGAAGCGCACTGGGAAAGACTTTTAAACGTTTGCGTAATCAATGACCAACAACCGATCGTCCATTTCATGCATCCAAACAAAAATTATATCGAAAGCAATTATAATATGAAGTCGGGTCGCATTTTAGATACCTAACGTTTACTGACACCTTTGCTTAAACTAGGGACCATTGGGGCCTCTTTAGGCAAATGTTTACCGATGTATGAGTTGCTCATTTCCCCTTTGCCGCTTTATATAAACAATTCATTTTGTAAGTGCAAAGCATATACATGATTGTTTATCGAAGTTTAATTTGTTTTCCTAATTCGATGCGACTTTCAATTATTTCAAACATAACTGCTAACAATCATCTTGGTTTAATTTACCTGAACCGCTGTCTTTTTATTACTTTTGAGAAATCGCAAGTAATGTAAAAAACTTAGTATGCTCGCATTTCATGCTGATGACTGAAGATGAGCCAAATTTAGCAGTGCAGGGTAAATGATAAAAAAAATCTCTTATTTTCATTTCTAGATGGCGCTTTTCTTCTTTTGACTAAATAAAGCAAACAAGCATCACGTTCTGCCTATCGTTAACAGTTAAAAAAATAAAGGTCTTTAAGAAAAAAGAAAAGCAAATGCGAAAAATTAAAAAACTGCACGAAATATACACTCATGGGAGGGAATCAATTGTTTGTCGCTTGTTGTCACAAACTTGGGAGTTATTATTATTCTTCTTTCATTGAATATGAAATTTGAGAATATAATAATAATAAGAAAAATAAGGAAGGGAGCGAGCAATTAGCATCTTATGCACGAAACTTGATTTCGAGATAAAGCCCTATGTCGATTCGATATCCTATGAAGGAAAAAAAGCGGGAAATTATTAATATTATTTTCATGATTGCGAAAATTCAGGTCCATTTTATCATTGAAGTAACCCTACCAAATATTCGACTTTCCGGTTCGATTAATATCAGCTATAAATTTTAAATCACAATTGTTTGCCTACTGCATTCGAAAGACAGACGACAGACAAACGGACAGGATTCAATCGTTTCCGAATCTTCTTTCCGAATGTTTGTTTTGTGGATTTCCTGATGAGTGTTTTTATAAAATGTGAGGACAGATCTAGCGCATTCCCAGTCTTCAGTGCTGTCCATGTAAAAAAAAAATGGGAAATTCTTTTACTTATTCTGGAAGATAACATTGTAAAGAAAAAGAAAAACAATTTTTTTTTTTTAATTTATTTATGCAAAACTCAAGTTTTTTCAAAATTTATTCGTATACGTATATATATGTAAAAGTTGATCACTGTTAATTAACTTAACAGCAGCCTATCATTATTCTTTTAAGGAATTTCTGTAATCAGCATTTAGCAGTGCGTTGTTGTCAACAAACATAAATGCAAAAAATTCTCATTGAATTTATGTTTCTCTTGGTATATGTACTTGCAGTAGTACGATAATCCCAAGCAAAAGCAAAAACTTATATCTCTTTTTAGTTTCTCTTGATGGGACCCTTTGTCTTGCTCTTGCGGGCGGGCATTGAGTGTCCCGGGTACTAATAAATTTGAATGGGCTTTTAAGGAGCTAAGATATTTTGGCCTATTATATACGTCTTGCGTATAAAATCGGCTAAAGGATTATTTATGATAAAATAAGCTCCGAAGGTTGGATAATGAAGGTGCGGCGAAGTAGATGAAGAATGAGAGAAAACAGAGCCGCCGTTCTATGGCTTCATATCTTGATGCGGTGAAGATTTATTTTGATCGGTAGTTACAGTAAGTGCACGCTTGGTCAGCGATCCTTATTTCTTTCCGACTGTCACCGTATTATATACAAAATAAGGCACATCCCTTGAACAAAGAAAAAAAAAAAAAGTTTGATGCCGGGCGGTACACTTTGTTTTTTATCAATTGTATAATGCTTAGGAGTAGAAGAAGGTGATATTGATAATTACGAACATACTTCTTTAAGCAAATTAACATTTAGGTGTTTTTAAGGAGCAGTCATTCATTTTTTGCTTTTAGACCAACTATATATTATTGGATGTAGCTAATAATGTACAAAACTAATAACCGAACATTTGAAATGACGTTTTAACGATTGTTTAAAAGCAAAATCTGAAATTTGGACAAAATTTGCTATCTATGGTTTTACTTACCCCACCAAAACTCGTGAAAAAAAGGCAGCCTTTACTTGATTGAAAAAGCACAATATTCGAGATAATATAAAAAATTATAATTTATTTGTAAACATTTAAAAAATTTAAAGAAATCAGTCTTATCTTGTTTTTATTTTTATTTTTATTTTGAAAAGGAGGCAAGTTGTGTTTTCTTATCTAGATGTTTGAAATATTTTCAAAAAAAAAAAAAAAAACAAAAACTATAAAATGAACGAACATTTCATCTATAGTTTAAATTGATAACAATTTTTTGCTTATAAGCGCAGCCGACTGTTGTGATTCATGCTTTATAAAAATTCATCATCAATTGCCTGATTTTCAAAATAAACGTCTTATTTGAAGAACGTACCCTATATATATATATATATATGAACGCAATTCACATTCTGAGTGCATGTATACAAATATTCATATTCATAATATGTATTCACGCGTAAAAGGTGAATGCGAATGAAATAAAAAATACTTAGTGAAGTAAATGTTATTGTGGTTTGAGTAAATCTTGTATTAAAAACATTTAATAAAATATCTTATAGTTAACAATTAAATTAATAGAAATTCTCCAGAAATTGTGAATAGGTTGTCATTACCTTGAACGTATTTTTCATATTCTAGTCTACAGTTATTAAATTATATGTATATAAATACTTGTATTTAGGCATAGATAGTAACAAATTCAATAATATCTTTAAGCATTTGTGTATGAATAAAAACTCGAAAAGAAAATGCCTCAATGTTAACTTTAAAATTATAAAATAAATATGTTAGTACAAGCGAATCTCCTTTAGAGCATATAATTTTATATACATACATATATATGTATATATGATGTCACTTACATATTAAAATTTTATTTCATTTTAGTAATGTGCTCTGTGTTTCACTTTTCATTTATTATTTACTTTTTGTTTTTAAAGAGTTTATTAGTTATTTAAATGTGCCTTTCTTTTTTTTTTAAAGTAACGAATAAATTTTTGTAAATAATCTTTCCTTTTATACAATTCCTAGCAGATTTTCTGGTTAGACACCTTTAAGGGATAAAAGCTCTTACAAAGTGAAGCAGAAGAAATTAGTAGTTAGTAGTAGTTAGTAGGAAATGGAATCATCGAAAATATCCATGTCTAGGGCATTTTGAATATCTTAATCGCCTACAGTTGTCTACTCTGTATATCATGACAGAGTCGAATATTTTGGAGAGGGAGAGAAAAACTGCGCAATTAAATAGTGGTGCGTGCGGCTGATAAAAATATTTTAATTAGAGTCTGAGCGGATTTATATATTGCAGTGTGTTCCCTTGGGATTCTGCAATTCTTGCGAGTTTCGTAAAAAGTGTTACAACTATCGAAATTTTCATAGTCACTTTTCACAATTTTGTAATAGAACTAAGCTGAAAAAGACATACTTTTAATAGGTAAATCTCATCGAATGCACGCAAGTATTCCTAAGGGGCGCAGAATTCACATACACCATCAGCTACAATATTAACAATAACAAATGAGTCGTAATTTATATCAAAGTTTTCATGTTTAAACAGGCTACTTAGAAATTAACTAAAAAAGGAAGAAGAAGAAAAAACTCCTATTTTAAAAAATGCATTTTGTGTTCAATTATCAGGGAACTTTCGTTATTACATATGTATTTTATTTTTACAGGTCTTTTTTATCCGTGATTTGAAAACTTTTTCACGTTATCGCTTCTGGATGGTTTTTTCTCTTCATAAACGTTATAAATCTCGAGCTTTTCCCTAAGTGAAACGAAAAGTTGTCCTAACATACAACTTTTTTTTTTATATGTAAAATGAAATGAAAAAAAAAACGAAAAAGAAATGATGATGCAAATGGTGACTCACGCACACAAGCACGCATGCATGGTCGAGCTACAGAAAGCAAAATACACATGTTAACTACAATGTTAACAATATTGAAGTAAGAGGAGTTGTCGAAATTCAAAGTCAATCAAAGTTTCAATGTTGCGGAAAAAAATAATCCCGTGTTTAGATTTTTTGCTCATACTCTCTCTCTCGTTCATATTCTATTACCAGTGAACTTTGATTATTATTCTTTTTCTTCGAAATGATGATAATGATGGTGAATATGCTCGTGGACGTAGCGGTGTACAAGCGAAGATGTATTATTATTGAGGCTGGGATCATTTGACGTTACAATAGTTGCTGCACCGGCCTTATTGCTACTGCTGTTATCATTTTCTAAATCATTAATCTCTTCTTCATCGTCCTCTTCTTCTTCCTCTTCCTCATCCATTTCCTCCTCGTCGTCTAAACCTAGTTCATTTGTTCTCCCACTTTCTTCATTTAACGTTGTCGAACCGACTTGATACTTTGGAAAATTTGTAATATCATCGTCATCATCTAAATCCACTAGGGTGCCCTCAACTACGTTCCGATTGATTGCGGAATCTTTAATATTGTTTGCCTTCTCTTTCGTTATTGTAAGTTCGTTCTGTGACTGGCCTTCTTCGTCACTTGTCTGGCTAATGAGATTTTCGCATTCCAACGGATCCATAATAGGTACCATGGTAGAATAGTCGTTAATAGTCTTACTGTCGCAAACTGCATGATCAGCTTGATGCGTTACATTATTCGCACGTTTTTGTTTTAATGTTCGCCTTTGTCCTTCGGTTAAATTAGTTTGTCGAAGCTTTTCTCTAAGTTTATCGTACAACATTTGGTCATAATTTTTCATTTGTTCCTTCCTCCACTTTTCAAGATTTTCAGGAGGAGGTTTTTCCATAGTTGGACTAAGCAAATTTAAAGCTGCCAAATTATGTTTTGTTGTAGAAGATAAACGCTGATACCCATGATATTGAGGTGAATTCTTCGCTGTCACAATGGCGGTCTGGTGGATTTTATTATGTAACCCAGTGCGTAATATTTTGCCGGATTTATCTCTATTTGAACTGTTCGGTGGTATGGCTGAAAAATGCTTTGGTGTACTTTGACGGTTAGGAACTGTTGATATTATTGGTTGCACAGTAGCAATCGGTTGTTGGTGGTGATTGTTAGGAGACGTTGATTTAATGCACGATGAGGTCTGTGGTGAATGACTTACATTGCCCCCGCATATAGTAGCGTGTAAGAACGAATCGTAACCACATAAATTTACCTTACTATGACGTCCCGCAATTAGGGGATTAACAGATGATTGTGATGATAAGATGGCCGGATGATTAACAATCATTTGCTGTTGATAAATGGGAACGTGTGGATGCGGATGATAGATATTACTACTTTGGAGACGCTCGTGAATGCTTGTATTGTGGATTGCATATCTGGAACGAATATGATGCGATGACTGAGTATGAGCTGAATGCGAATTATTATGATTAGCAATTAATGTCGGTATTTTCGACATTGTATTTGAACGCAAACGTGATTTCAGTTGTGTCTGTTCCTTCTGTTTGCTTTGGGTCATATGCTGTAACATTCGAGGTTGCGTGATAGGATCCACATTCGCTTGCGGTTTTCTGAAATGAAGAATAAGATCTAAGCTTATACAAAACATTGTATCACGGACAAGTTTCTTATACTACTGCCACTAGGACCAAAATATGCACTAAATAGTAGTAATCGTCATGCATACCCGTTCAACTGAAAACACAAACGATTCTTTTCCATGCTTTCGCGTATAATGCTTATTAAGTCGTTTCGATTGAATGTAGTTTTCCAACATTCGGCAGAATTGCGTTTTGGAGATCCATTCAATGTTTCAACGGGAGATTTTTGCGGATTACGCCTTTGGACACTTTCGACGGCGTCTGCACCATTTATTGATCGCTCTGGACACAACTCCATACGTTGGTGTGATTTTTTTTGTAAATGTTGGTCTTTCACTAATGTCTCGTTACCAACAGATAGGCTTCTCGGCCTCATTCCAGTGCACTCCTCCTATTATGGCCAGAAACCGCGTCAACGGATTATGTATAAGTGTACACGAAGAATAATAAAAAAAAAAAAAAATCAACATAAAGTAGAAATACATTATTCATCAATAATAATAATGATAAGCGATAAAATATTTCTCAACAACGTCAAGTTGTTTCGTACAATTACCTTTTGCTTACGTGATTTTCGCAATAGCTTGGTACGTGACGATTCGACATGTTTTAGAAAAGCCTCTGTCGTTTGCGACTTCTGATCTCCTTGGGTTACTGAACAATTTATGTCATTCGCAACAACGTCACCAGCTGTCGAGCAATCTCGGCAAGATTGTATGTTTTTGGAGCTGTTGCACGAATTGTCATGTGAAACGGGTAGCGGATCTGAGTAAAAATTATTAAAACTAGAGGGCTTGAGAGGGTTCTCGTTATTGATGTTCAGCTTTACTTTACCATTTTTGACATGTCTGGAGGTCGGCTTAACAATTGTGTGATTTTTAACATGACTTGTCTCGCACTCTTTATCGCTGTTACTATCATCGTCCTCGTCATCTGATCGAATGAGTTTTCGAGGCCGATAGCGGTGATGTCGACGAATTGCCGACATACTGTTATGCTCTAATTTCGGTACTGTAGATGGAATTTTCTTCGCTTTGGATGATTTCGGTTTACCTTCGGGGCTAACGGTCAAGCGTACATTGAACGTTTTGCTTCCACAATGAGGTACCACCACCGATTTTCCAATTGATTCATAAATTGTATACACTATGCCCACAATATCGTCTTTGGTAATTTTGCCATGATGTCCGTCTAAATCGTAAAAGGTGAACGAAAACTGCAATGGCTGCGACGATTTGTCGCCCTCGACAGACACATCACAAGTAAACTCCTGAATAACACAGTTACAGTAAAAAATTAAGTCACGAATATATTTATAAATTAAAAATAATATATTGTATTACTATATATACTGAACGCTTCCACTCAAAAGGGGAAATTTATACGGAATATGATGTGCGTGTGACAGTGACAGTGCGACTAATATCCATCAGCTAAGGATAGCGAATTTTTAAAGTTTTAAGGATAGTGCGAATAAATGTTAAATATCACTTGGATTGAATCGCCTCAGTCGGATTTGGGGGAGTAAGAACTTTTATAATCGAAAACAAATTTATTATTTAGTTTTCACTTTATGACCCGGATGAAAATGCTAGAAGAAGATTATTACCCATCACAGACCCGAGGAGTGTGTTAATGTATTGGATAAAGGATGTTCGTGATGATATTAAAATTTATCGTCTGCGTAAGAGTTCAGTGATGCTTACCTCTAGCCGTATACGCTCATCTGAGTTCTGATGATTATACGCGTGACGCATATGCGATGTGTTCAGCGAATAAACTTGTTGAGTTTGCTCGCTCAGTCCGTCAGCCTCAATAGCTTGCTGCCGATGCTGGGCATTTTGCTTTGCAATATTGTGTTTGTCAACGCAACTGTTGTTACCGCTTTTCAAACATTTTGCGGTTACGTCTCTTTCACCGTCAAGCGTGTACTGCAGCTGTTGATGCTGCTTCAAATAATTCTGAGCCTCAGCAGTTGGCACCGATGACGGAGACACAATCGTAGACGTATTACCAATTATATTCACCGCGGGCGAAAGAAGCGATAAATTGTTCTCTCGCTCGCCGACAAGCAGTAAATCGGGCGGGGCACTGCAAGAAGACGAAGCTCGTACATGATGAAACATTAGATCTTCAGAGTCTGTCGTACATTCTTGGACTACAAAGAGACAAATAGAATGAATATTGAATGCGTCCAATATGATAGATCGTTCCTAACCAATCTTTTCGCCTGCGATAAAATATTTTGATAAACGTAAACTCATGTGTACCATCTTTCATGTAACGTGTGTGCATGATTTTTGGTGTAATATCATATTCTCAATAAGCGCTATTAACCAATATACATGAATGTTTATGATTATTAGATCAATCACACAACTGTCCGGTTATATCCAGAAGATTATCTATTTCCTCAATTACAGCAAACATTTTAATGAAACTGGATACACTGGCATAATTTGATCCGAGTACGAAAACCATTAAAGATGGACTGAATCGGACTATGTGCGTCATCATTTCTCGTATGAAACCTACTTACTACTACGTCACTACTAAAAATATTCCTTTATTAAACAACAACAACAACAACAACAATGTCTAACATTTCGCACGATATGATGACAATTATTTCAACATAATGATCCAGCTATGCTTACTTTCAACTCCTGTTCGCACTCCTTCTGTATAAGGGCTCCGATGAAAAGTAGACCTTTATGCGGCAATCAGGTACAATTTTTCGTATTTTATAAAACGAAAACAGCTGAAGAATTATTAGGCGAAACAGTTAAAGACATTTAAACACGTCGGCCTTGCCCGGCTATAATGTTTGCAATTTGTGCTTTATATTTATTTAGAAGAATTTTTAGTGGAATAACAATAATACTCGGAGAGGTTGTCTCAAGCATGTATTTATATTTTTGAAAAGTTTTAAAAGCATGGCAATACCGCGGGCATTCTCTAGCGGGGCATCTTGAATCTTAAGAGTCTCTGCGGACAGCAAATTAAGTGATTGAAATATGAATCGAAAAAGCAAGCAAAGGCTTGCTCCAAATAGGTCTTTAGCTACGATAGGGAATTTTAAAATAAATTGATTGATTTTTGTACGATTGGCGAGCGTTTGAATGAAAACGTCCACACTGTGGCCAAAGGAGACAATCTTTTGTTAATGAATTAATTCTACTTTAAGTGAACATATTGAAAATCGCCTACGCATTTCTCGTCAGTGCGCTATTTTGTAACGATATTGCAGCAAATTCAAATGAGCAAAATGAAAATTGTTGCAGCTATGCTGCTGGTTGTTGTTTTGATGAATCTTGCTTTGGGAAATACGTATTTCAGATTTTGTACACATATTGCCCGTCAGTTTGTTAATCCGAGAACGATAAATTTAATTAATTTTAGTAATTTTTAATTAATTTCAAGATTCTAATATAAAACTCTAATAATATACTAAACTTGGCGTTCAGATACATTTGTGCACGCGCTGACAACTGTACACGTAGTAGGCGATTTATTAAATGAATGTAAACACTTGCTAAAAATGTGTTAGTGTATAAGAAATGTTAGAAATCAAGAGGTAAGACATTAGCATGTAACTTGCGAATAAGGAGTCATTTGGCCCAGGTAAGTCCATGCGGAGAGTTTCTTCTTTTTTTATTTATTTATTTTTTTTTTGATCAATATGATTAATCACTATTCGTATAACATAATGGATGTCGTAAGGGAGTAATGAAAAAGACAGGAATTGGTGACCATTATCTCTACCAACTGAGCACTCGCTTAACCTGCGCACAACTCATTTAGTAATAATTGCGATTCTTACCACCTATGGGTGTGGAGAAAGAGTTTGAAATTTCGAAGCAAACATTTTACTTCAGGAAATGAACTTTCTTTCCGTACATTCTAAAAGTTTCGCAGGACCTGCTGAAGCAATAAAAAAAAATGGGTTTATGATATTATACTATTAGATGTTTGCAGAAATTTTGATCAGCGACTTCTACAGATAAAAATGGTCAAGAAATGGGAAATACCAGTCTACATAACGGTTGAATTCGACGGTTTTGACCTTACTCTACATAAAATGACTTTTTTCCATTTAATATTATTGATTTATTCAGCGTACGCCGACGCTAATCATGTAAGACTCAAAATTCTTCTTCTTCCAAATTCGCATTCTCTTGATTAATTTTAATTTTCTTTGGTTTGCTACATGTTTTGCAGCCATGGTGTAAAGAGATCAACTTTAGCCCTTTTGCGGGATGGCGATAAGCAGAGTAACTAACTCGAAAACACGGACCGTGTTTAGTTAAGGCTCTTAAGACATTAACAGGTGAAATGAAAATTCGATTCACCTTAGCGTGAAACAAAGCGAAAGACGAATTCTTGTCCATTACAGCGACGTGATCGCGGTCGAATGAATTGCTTCTACGCTCGAATTTTTATATAACGTCAGTAAATGTTCAAAACGTATTTTATATCAATGATCTTTTTATCTTTATATATATATATATATATATATATATTATTTTTTTTTTTTTTTTCAAAATATTAACTAAATTGGAATTTAAGTTCCCCGCCTGAGTGGCAAAGCGTCTGGACTAAGCACTCAATGGTCATGGGTTCAAATTTCAAGTGCGGTAGAGTTTTCAATAAAGCCGATAGTCTTAGATGCTAGTGCTTTAAGACTTTTTTAGTCTTTAAATTTATATATAATAATTATAATAGAATTTAGGTAAATGTATGATGTGTGACCGTTTTTGTTTTCTTGGTTGTTACTTTCGATCGATCAATTATCAAAAATTATGACAACAGATAATAGATAAATAGCGCAAAAGCAAATCAGAGTTATATATTGATTGAATATATATATATATAAATATATATATATATAAGTATATATGTACATAGATATTTTGTGACATTTAATTTATACTTTTGGATTTTCCGAGCGGAAGGGATAAATCCTCTAGTGGTAGGTTATAGGAATACAGACGCACATAAATGTATGCACATAAATAATAAATATATAAAAACCTAAAGTAGTGTTAGTCGTATATCAAATGTGTTTTTGCTAATAAAGCAACATCAAATGACTACATACGACGACTATGGGAATGAGAATGCGGGGAGTAGCCAAGTGTCGGTATGACTGTAATCATGCAAACCAAAAAACACCGCCAATGCACAAAAAAAAAAAAAAAAAAAAAAATATATAAAATATAAAAGAAAAAAATACAACAATAACAAAAAAAAAAAAAACACAGTAAAGGCATACCGAATGATTGAACAAAGTTAAGAACGAATGAGCGCGACCTGATAAACTGGTTGCAAGATTTGTATGGTTGGTTTTAATGGCATATGGCAGCTGAGTTGAAAAGAAGAAAAAAGAAAAATAAAAAACAATAGTTTGGCCAACCAACTAAACAAGCAATCGACCAGCCAGTCAGTCAGCAAAACAGACTATTCGATGTGGCAACAGTATTCAAGTTGTTTGTAAATAATTTCCGTTTGCGCGGTAAAAGCAAAGACGAGCAACAGCAAGGTAGGAACGAATTACACCCATACACATTAATACATGCGCACACAATTACATAGATTTGTTTCGCTTTGCTTTGAACAGAAAAACCAGTTTTAAAGTACAATTTTTCAATTCCATTATTATTAAATGCAAGTAGAGTGCGACCCGTAACGCAACTGTCTTTACAAATATATACATAAATATGCATGCATATGTACGTGAAAATTTATATATGAATATAATCGGCAATAAAATTCTATTCAGTTTGAAAATGGGGGTTATTAGCTCACAAGCCAGGTCATTACGGGCGCCCGGCCGTCCGCGCCTCCTATCCTATCCTATCCCCCTACCTCTCTTGCGACACATACCTTTGAACAATAAAAAGAATTACGTTCTGAATCGTTACGCACACACACATATATATATATATATATATATATATATATATATATATATATATATATATATACAATA
>CCAG010013759.1:0-90073 GCA_001077435.1 Glossina morsitans morsitans | reverse complement strand
TATATATATATATATATATATATATATACAATCATATGGAACATTAAACAAGAAAATGATCGCTTTCGTTCAAACGCACATCTGCAGTCAATAAAAAACTGTATTGGTGGGTATCCAAAATTCGTATTGAAGTGTGTGTAATCTTTTTTCGGATGTTTTTCTATTGAAGTCTTCGTTAGAAGCAGTCAAAGCAACCCTCAAAGAGATAATGAAAACAAAGCAGAAAATTATATTCAAACCGAATTTTAAATACTCGTCTTGATCGCGCTTGTCTCACTGGTCTTACGTAAAGCATTGCGTTTTATAAAGGGGTAGAATATGAATTGAAAGACCTAGTACACCTTTTAGACAATGTAACATATTTTTGATCAGTCGGAGTCGCGGAGTAACTAATTTAATAATGCTTTTTAATGTCATTTCCACTTTATGTTAAGAATTTCGAAATCATAAAAAGAGTCAAACAAAGTTTTGTACCTTTGAATAATGGAACCTTTGAATTTGGCGCAATTATTTCGCAATCAATCGGGCTTTAATGCGAGCCTGTATGCTTGTAATTGATAGAGCTTTGTATCTGAAGTGACGGCTGTTTGGTATTTGCCTTTAGATAAATTAACTATTCTTTGATGTTTTTGTTGTGCTTTATTTCTGAGGATGTACTAATGATAACCAGTGCTACAGTTTTGCCCTACACTGCGTACACATACATATCTATGCACACAAGCAACAATTTACAATCAAACTGAAGAAGGAATAATACACAACAAAATCACAAGCGCGGCTATATACAAAAACCACGTTTTTACAGACCTTTGTGTAAACATAAAACAGCGGCACGATTATAAACCAGTCCAAGTACTGAATGACTTACTGGCGGCATAAGCAACGGACAAGCACACAAAGAGGCAAATAGATGGTTCCAAGTTTAAAGCATCATCAGTGTTGGCGGCCGACTGATTTTGCTGCTGTTAGCATTTTTTTGTGTTCGCCGCCAAAACGATGAACGCATGCTTGTTTAGTGATGCGATTTGAAACAGATGATGAAAACGCTCATCATATATCAGCATATACCGTCGACGTCATATGTACTTTTGATCACATCAAAATTCTAACCACCTGTGGATATTTTTCATATTCGAAATATTGACATCACAATTTTAAGCCTGGCCTGGCACGTACACCTTCACTATAGGCGCACGAATCAGTGGAGGGAAAAGCCTTAGAAAACATACATGTACACTATCTACAAACGCTTGACAACGCAAGAAATTTGATACAAAATGTTAACCAACACCTAAGGCTTTACTAGAAGAAGATTAAGAGGGGAGAAAGAGAGGGATTATATTTAAATTAAGATATTCTTAGTGATCGTATCGTAACATATAACCTCTCGATTTCCAAGTGAAGTGATGAACTTTTTTATTTCGATTCATTCTTAAGCTATTGTTGGGTACTAACGATTCAACTCAAACACATTGCCAAGTATATATTGTATTTTTTTTTTTTTTCATTTTCTATCTCTTTCACTCTCCCTATCTTTCTTGTTTCTTTTTCAAACAGGCCGCTTTTATTTAGACTCTATTAAAATATTAAAAGAAGAGTAAGAGGAAATTCAACGCAACAGATGAAACGAAACCACTATACATGCATACATGCATAAATGTAGTCTTCCATATGCACATACATATATGTTCACTGTACACGTATTAAACTAATGATTATTTACGCACATATACATGTACACACAATGGATTTATATTGAATGCTTTACGTAGAGATTTTTACAAATATCTTCGACTCAGAGATCGGGGTATACTAATTTTATCTATCTTAACCTATAATATGCGAAAAAACCGGGAGAGTAGGATTAGCTAGCTATGTCCGTTCCGCAGTTGATGTACTTTGAAAACTCATTTCATATCATATATGGAATTGAAATTTTTTATAATAATTAAAAAAAATATATATATATAAAGATTGGTTGGGTTTGTTGTAAAGAATATTTTTATTAATAATGTACAGACAGGTAGTGAGGTGAAAACTGCATAGATAAATATACAACAAAATTTAAGTAAAAATGTTGGGTAATTGAGAGGAGCAGAATCTTCTCAAGGCGAATGTTTTTTATTTATTTTTTATTTATTTTTTTTTTCTTCACTTGTTTTCATCGGTAATGATATCGCGAAACGCTTTCATTGCCGAGCCAAGTGTAATCGCTATTGCATAGTTAATGTGAAAACACATTTGTGTCACAAATAATCATCAATGATGGTCTTGTCTGTCTGGACTGAATGAATGATTAAAGCATATACATACGCATATGAGATTAAGTTACGGTCATCTTGATTGAGATAACTTTGCTACCGGAATTTTCATACATTTACTCTATATCGGTGCACGGTCTTTCTATTCCTTAATAAATAATAAACATAAACAAAACAAGTGAATACGCGAACTTACTAGATGATGATGATGACTATGCATTAATATGGGGGAGGGGAAATCCATTATTTTTTCAATAGATGGCTGTAGTGATCGAGATCCTGTAAAGTACCGATCAAACAATTTCAGATTTATATTCGTGTAAAAAGGGACATTTCGCACTAAAAAAGTTCTGCTGCCCTTTTTTGTTTACTTCATCCAGTTGTGAGTTACAGGATTTTCGAAATGGAACTCTATACATATATATGTATAAATATATAAAATCATATTGTAACGGCCTTAGATCTCTATTTAAGTAACGGAATTTGTTATTCAAGAAACAGAAGCGAATAATGAAAAATAAGAATCGCGAATAAGAAAAGTCAGCGTTCGCGGATTCAAATGTAAGTACGGTAGAGTTTACCTCGATCGTAGCTATCTCGTGAGTGCTTAATATGTCTTTCCTTTTCTTTTCTTCTCTTCACTTACTTCTGACTGTGATCGTGTTACATGAATTGGGGGGACGAATATTCTCCAGATAATTGTCATAAAAAAAGATTATCATTTATTTACTAAAAGAACAAATTTCCAGATTAAAAAGTTTTTCCTTTGCGTCACGACACTTCGGAGTAAAGCGGGCACTGAGTTTTAACCAAAACCTGAAAATTTTACATTAGGCGCTACAGACATGGTGTTAACAACAACAATAATGTTTAATGGAATGGTTAAAAATTAATGATTTAATCGGCTTATATATAACGAAAGCTTTTTCCATTCATTTCATTTTTTTAGAACTTAACGTTGCATGTAATGTTGCTTTGATGTTCATTTTGCATTTTGACACTTTATGCGCTATTTTCTTCTTTGAGAAATTCCGCGTTAAGAAACTATAAAAAAAATATATATATAATCATATTTTAAGCACATATGTACATATGCCACCTATATATATATACATATATATATATATATATATATATATGCTTAAGCGTACTTTTTTGGTCTTTGATGTGTTTATTGTAGTGAATGTGACTCTTTTATCATAGTCACAATGAGGCAAAGAAATCACCATAAATGAATATTTTTATGTACATGCTCATGTACACAGGTGGGACGCAATATAAGATAAAGGAAGCAGAAGTCACAATATATTTGCAATTTTTACACTTTTACAGAAAATTTCTCTGATTAGTAGCTCAGTTAAAACCGAGTGAAAAAAACTATGTGAGCAATAGTTTAAATGAAACGAGCCGGGGCCAACTTTAATGACTTCCCTTGGAGACTTAGGGCTGCCGACATGTTAAGAAGTCAATGCCCTTTAAAATCTAGGCTTTCACATTTAGGCCATGTCTCGTTTAATCTCTCCAAAGCAATGGTATGTTATTGTTATGTGTTAACAATTTCGACACAACACACTCATTCTGAAAATATAGTGCACGAGTTGTAAACGCAATTCCGAAAAGAGTTCCGAGAATGTTGAATTTTTGTATTGCATGGCACAAGCCGAATTTTTTCGAATCAGCTACTTTTTCAATTTACGCTTCACTTTTAATATCGCAAATATTTCGCATAACAGGGCATTTAGATGCAATTAGATTCAATTCATATTCGGATCGGTTAACATTTAGAATCCAGTTAAAAAAGCAACATCTAAAATTCGATCACTATATATACACGAAAGATTTACTATTTGTCGGTATATTTCCCTCTTATTGTTAAGTGAAAAAGCAATGTTGAGTGGACAAGTTTTGACGAGCATTCTCTATGGAAGTTCGTATAAGTGCTTAGGCATCAATTTTAACTTATTTCTCGATTTTACGGATTCATAAGTTAATATGAAACTTTGCAAGCCGAACAATAAAGCGATCTACAACTCGTACTTTCGAAATCTATAATATGTCATCTGATTCACTTTAGAACACTTATTGGTTAATAAGCAAGTGTGTTCGCGGGTTCAAATCTCAAGCGCGGTAGAGTTTCCCTCGGTCGTAGCAGTAGTGAGTGCTCAAACGGCAAAGGCATGGCACTTATCGGCATTAGCACACACGCCCGCTACACTGGGGTCACCACCTCACCCTATTTATTTCTCTTTCTCTCTTCTTTGCAACAATCCCGGGGTAACACGAATGGAATGGTCATATTAAAAAATAGAGGAAGAAGCTAATGAACTTACTAGATTGGTCCGAAAGCCTACGACACATATATTCTTCAACAAACACCATGAAACTGATAAAAATTGCAAAGTCTTACGATTGAAAAACACCCACAACAACAATTAAGTTTGATGAAATAATTTTGATCAAAAAATGTTTTACAACATTTCACTTTCAAGTATGACTTCAAAACTAGATTTATATTTTACGTACAGCACTAGAGCTTTTGGAAAAATTAAGGAGTGACCGAAGATCCTTTGCGAATACTACAAAACGACACAGAAACAGTGCTTAGCACGAAAAATCAAGAAAATACTTTTAAAAAAATTATGTTTACCTTTGCTTATTATTATCATATGAAAAACGTAATGGTTTATATTTTGTGGAAAACCTGGGCAATATACGCGTGCATGTCTATATACGATATAAAATCTTTGGAATGAAATGGCTTTTAAAATTTCGACTTGAAATCGTTTGCGACGACTTGAATATTCCTCAAGAATAGAAATAGAGGCGTTGTTCGTTATATTTCATGGAATGGTGATAACTAAAGTGATGAGTATCCATTATAGCACATGATGATATCATAAAAGAAAAGGAAAGAAAAAAAAACAAGCGCAGAAAGCTAATATGAAAGCATTATAGAAAGCGATGCGGATAAATATTGAACATCGTGTGTGGTCTCTAATGTGTATCTTTAGGTATTACGGCAAATTAAAATTATCCGATGCTGCCCATGGTCAGAGTATACCATTTTTGGTTTATAGTTTTTAAAATGTAAGAAAATTTTCTAAAAATGGCATTTATGATGCTTACCGGAAATTTGCTTGTAACCTCCAAGGATTTTATGTTTCCACCATTTGACAATACTGCCCGCCATTGTTCCTTAATCGTTCTGAAAACTATGTCCAAATTTCCACAAATTTCCTTAAATCAGCTTTTTTTCCATAACGATTATGACGAAGATGGCTAGAGCGCAATAATCCTCAGTTCTTACACAAATCAGAAATCAGTCACTATTAACTGTTAGCGCCATCAATTTTATATTTTGTTTTTTTCTATTTTAAATTTTTTTTCTTTTTTCATTTATATGCAGATAAAATGTATAAGTGAGATTTGCGTATTTAGTTATACAGTCAATGATTTTCTCTGTATAGTAGATTATATATATACTCATATACGCACGTATGGAAGCATATGTATCAACATTCGCGAGGTGAGGTTGCTGATTGAAAATTTCAATTCTTTTTTCTTCATTTTATACATTCAAAAATTTCGTACAATTTTATTATTGAAAACACGATTGAGGGTTGTTTAACATCTAAGCCCGCACTTATATTATGCATACAGACGTCGTATTTTTCAGCATTTCCCGTAAAATATCTTATTAGTCATCATTTTTATAGTTACACATTTTACAACATTTTTTTTCTAATATCAATCAATGAAAACAAATTATTGTACAATTATTTTCATTCTTATTATAAATTTTTACCACTTTCAATGAATTTTCTTTTCAAAGAACAATTTTAAACGTATTTTAAGTTTTCTAAGTTTTTTGCTATATTAATATTACGTATATTATTTACACACAAAACACAGACCTTCTACATCCTTCCCATTTAACAGAAAAAACGAATTTGACAGAAAGAAATCCAAAAAATGTTTAGATTTATATTCATGTAAGCAATTGCTAAAGAATTGAATTCTCTCTCACTCTCTTACTCTCTCTCTCGCTCTCCCTCCTTTCTTCAAATACGGAAAAACAAAAATTTCTCTGAGACCAAACAAACTTTACAATAACAATGTCAGCGCAGTCCCTACTTTTAGGCAACAACAAAATCAGCTAGATCTTATTTTTAAAATGTGAAGAGAAAATAAAGAGAAATCTCCCTCAGAAACTTCAAACAATTTGGTCAAATGAGAATGAATATACTCACTCTTTCTTATTTTCATGTTAAATTTAACATTGAATATGCACGAAACGAGTAATTTCCTATTACTAAAATTGCGCTTATAAAGTATCTTGAAATATCAATAAAGCTGACAATTTTAGTACGCGTGAAAACTCAGCTGTTTCGTATTTTGTGAAAAAATCGCTAAAAAAAGAAAGGAAACGAAAACTTTTGTTTGTGATTCGTTTCTGATACAATCTAAACAGGTTAGAAAAGATAACAAAAGAAACTTTTTAACTCATAAGAATTATTTGAAAATTTATCTAATATTGCTAAAAAGTAAAAGAATAACAAATGAGTAAAAACTTTGCCATTTTGAAACAAGTACTTTTCAAAGTATTAAATGGAAAAATGGAAAGCATATTGCGTGTTACCTCACACCTCGTATTAATATAAAAATGAATTACCTTTCAGTTACAGTGATTTGCACAAGTTCATTGATTAGTGATTTCGTTCATCTCGTTCTTTCCAATAAAACAAAGTAACTGTAAATAGCGTATTTCAGGATAACGTAGTGATATCTAAAATACCGTCGGTTAAGGCTTATCGAATATTTCCTGAACTAGATGAAGAAAATTGAAACTATATGTAAGCCAAACAAATTACATCTAAATACTGATATACAGTATATATGGCTTGACGCGAAGAACTATTAGGTATCGGAAAATTGTACCCCATATCCTATCTATTTTAATACAATCCGTATGCCCTAAGTTCGCAAATTATCTCTCAAGCAGAAGCAGAATTTGTCCATTTTCTTTTAAATAATCTTGTACCTATAAAGCTAATAGTTGTTAAAAATATAATTCAATAATGTATCCAAAAATCGAGTAACCTTTTGCATGGCTTATGTATTATTTATATAGGATGGAAAAAACGATTATATGAAAAATCATTCAAACATACCGAATTCAAAATTCAACGACTGACAATAAAAAAGTCGGTTGGGAATGACCTTCTGCGCCTGCTTTGCAGAATTTAATTATTGCGCTGATCTTTAATCTCGTTATTCTATACAACCAAGATTCTATACAACCAAAATTCTATACAACCAAGATTTTATACAACCAAAATTCTATACAACCAAGATTTTATACAACCAAAATTACAATAAATAAATAATTGTAAATTGCTTCCTGCCATTAAAAGTAATAAATTGAAATTGAATTTTTCTAAGAAACCTGCGTGTCGTAATATAGTCTCTGCGTGCCTTCAAGTTTTTCAGATTTTTTTCAATCATTCTCTTCAGTGGCAGTATTCCGAATCTCGTTGACTGAAGACAAACATTGACAGAAATATTTTTTAATAACAATGTATATGATTGCAAGACACACAAATTGTAAATGCTTTTATTTATTTACTTATTTTTTTCTTTTATAATTTAACCGAGTTGATTATATAATAATTATAAAAGTGATAATAATACTTATTTCCACACATAAACTATCAACTTATTACTGTGCGCTATAAAATTTTACTAACTAATGTACACTTGTTTACTTTTATTACAAGTCTGCACAAAGATTTCCACTAATTTTTACTGTCATGTAAGATGGCAATCTCGTTATACGAATGGAGAAAACCCGTGCAAGCAGTTTTTGTAATTGCATATGTAAAATATCTGCCAGATTTCAAAAGAGAAAGCTCACAATATTCTATCTTAAGATTGACAATGATCGTTGGTCTATCATTTAAAAATATAAAAATCCGGCGTTTTTCCATTTTTGTATTATATTAGCTTACTAGGCTTGCCATATTACGGAACTTGACGATAGTAATAGCGCCATTGTAGATATTTTGCAAAAATTTATTTGGACACAGCATTATACAAGACAATACGTTTTTCCGTCGAAGGATTTACATCTTAAATGACAGAACTAACATGCTTCCATTAGCTTTAGATAAACTTATAAAAGAGAAGAAAACATTACTTTTGATCTTCTATTTAATCCGTTTTTAAACCGAAAGTATGGTGGTTATTGTAACGTCGAGAAAATAAAACTCAAAATATCAGTTCATTTTAAAAATTATATATATAAAATTATATATATATATATATATGCATATATTTGTGTTTATATGATATAACGAAAGTTTCTCGCGTAGAAATGTTGGAAAGTAATCTTGGCGAGAAGCTGAGGTCATTAGTGTAGATACCAAGATGTATATCTCCACGAACTAAACACTGTGGACAAACGCATTGCAAAATCGCAACCATGCTAAATTGGAGGATGAATAAAGTCCCAATGCATATAGATATCTGCAACAATTAATCTAGAACTTACTTACTCAAAGGCACACAAGTCACAAAAACGTTGCCGATTGGTCTAGTTGATCGTATGTATATAACTTTATCGTACTTGGAAGAATAGAAACAATGTACTATAGCTGTGGATGCCAATGAGCGGAATATGCTGCTCTCTCATATGCGAACAAGCAGCCCTTTATCTAAACCGATTATCAAATATTCCTCCTTAAGGATAAAAAAAGAATTAAATGCTTAATGTAATTATGATGAAACTGTTGTTCGGTACGCATTTTGGCAATGTTGACAATTATTATTGGACTCGCAATTACTTGCCTCTCATTCTTCACCATGCTTGACGTTTAAACGCTAGGTACACCTGTAAAAATTGATCACTATTAATTTTTATATGTTTACCACTTTATTTTACGAGGACTTCGTCTTTTACCCTCGCTATTATGGTACTGCGCATAAGCGTAACTTTGACGACGTAAATGCGGTGGCCGCTTGCAAGGTTCACTTTTGTAATTAGCTGGAACGTAGTTGTTGTCCTACCATTTGGGATCTTCATTTATTATCATACGCATACGACCTTCGGCGTCAGTAGCGCCGACACGTATACGTAGGCTAGCACAAAAGGTAATATCACATGCATATCAGCTTTAAAATTAGAAATCGTTAAAGACAGATTGAAAATGCGTTGACTTTTGTCACGCAGGTCTTCACGATATTGAATAGGCTGAAATTAAATAAATAAAAGTACAAATGTAAACAGAAGTGGGGCATCAATCGCTAGGAGCAAATAAAATATATACCACATAAAGCTCAGTAAGCGCACCCAATATAGTAGGCAATTGCGCGTGAGATAATTTATCACTTTCTGGCACTAGCAGCAAAGGAGCCATTTGGACTCACTAGGTGTATTTTGATTTCCCGTTGTTTTCTATTCCGTTCCTATTGTTTCGCATTTTTCAATTGTTGTTGCTATTGCCTATGCTGTTCATAGTTAGGCTATGCTCCTTGGCAGGCTTCTTTTTTTACCTCCCGCACTGTTGTAGTTTCTTCTTTTGTCGTTCATGTTGTAATTGCTTTTGCATTCTTTCTTTTTGGTGTTAATTTTGCTGTTGCGGGATTTTCCTCAATATTTTGTAGTGCCTTTATTTGTTGTTAGTCTCATAATTTCGAACGTTCATGTACTTTCTTTAGATCTAAGATTCTTTTCTGTTCTCCCTTTGCTTCATTTGTTCCCACGATTTTTGTTGCAGTTGTTGTACGTGTTGTTTGCGCATCTCCGCAACCCTTTGCGCTTCCATAATCTTCTCTTCCATGCGTTATGGCTGTTCTTCAACTTTTTGTTTTGCTTCCAATCTTTGCTTTTCCTCAAGCCTTTTTTCTTCTTGCAAGTCTTCCTCCTCTTTGAGCTCGTATTTTGTTTGCAATTTCTCTTTTTGTTGTAACTTAAGAGGCAGGCCTATAGTAATGTATATTTTATCTATTCATGATAATGTATGTGCAGAAACAATGCATCTCAGATTTATAAAAAAAACATTTATTTTGTATTTTTTTTTCTTTTTTCCATATTGGTTTTAAAGGTTTTTTTTTTATTTTCTATCAATTTTCCACTTGGTTTGTATTTGGTTGGAAGTTCTTTGTGCACTTGTAAAAATTTCTTCGATTTCTCGCAAAAGACTATTAGATGACTTTTTCCCTTACAAGTTTTCTAAAAAAACGAACCTTGTGTTTAGAACAGGGGGGGAACGGAATTGCTTTCAATACATTTCGACGCTTTGCCATCCACAAAAAGAAGAATAAAATTATTTACATGTTCATAGTTTTCTGTTAACAACATAGGAAAATTCTAATCTCTGCTAAACCGAATAAAAATGTCAAAATGTCACAACCAAAAAAAACCACATATGCGGTAAAGTACTACAAATATATAATTATTTACTTCAAAGCTCAATAATTTTATTGGTTTCGCGTTACGGCTGATATGTGATATGTATTTTTTAATAGGGCACTCAGCAGGGGTTCGGTTGCTTGTGTGTATGTGTGTGTGTGTGTGTAAATACATTTCTTTTAAAAGTCGATGTCCTGAGGTTCCGGTTGCTTTTGCCCCGTTATGAGCTTAAGTAAAATTCATTTTGAATGAACTAAAATTCAACTAAAAAAAAAAATAAGTAAAATTCCATTCCTCTAGTATGAAGATAATTCAATTTTCACCCTGAAGATCAGATTTGTATTAGTGTTTATTTAATTTTTCAAATTATAACATTCTTAAGTTATTTATATTTTAAAAGAAAAAGAATTTATTATTCGCTATTCGTGTAATAACTCAATATTTTCCCAGATGTTAATATTGGAAAGTATTCGGAAGTAATGAAAAATTTCTTAGAGCGTTTGTTTTTTACTAAAAATGCATCCATATGCGTACATGATTAGACAAAATGACCTGCATGCGCTGCCGTAGTTATGTATTGGAAATTTAAGGATTCAAAATTTAAACTTTTTATATAATCATGTATACAATGCTTGTATATACATACGTATATGTATTTTCTTTAGACGTATATTCGGAATAAACATATAGCCAAAACTTTTCAATATTAATCGCGATTTGACAAGTTTTAAAAAATTCCATTATTTTTATGATTGTTGGTGGCTTTGAGGCGCATTTCAAGCAATTTAGACTTTTCAAAGCAATGTTTTCATTGTGTGCAAGAAACGGCAAGCCAATTAGGGCTACCCACGATGAAAGGAATGTGCTAAGGCGAATGCATTTCTCACTTCCCTTCCCTTTCGAACATCATAACAAACTTTTTATATGATTGGAGAAATGCACTTAAATAATTTGTATTTATTTTTTTGATACAATAATTTACAACAAAAAAGTTATAATATAATAAGATAGCCAAATGGACGCATTAACATAAAATTAATTTTTACTGAAACGTGATCCGTATTATAAAAATGTGTTTAATTTCTGCGGTTCGTGTATAATATTTATGATTAAATGGCTTTGGTCTATTATGGTTTAATATAAAAAGATTCTTTTTCATTTAAAGAAAATAAATATGTTTCGCTTTTTACTGTTGCTTTTTCAAATATTCGGTTAAAGAGTCAAGATCCCGCTTTAACCAAGCTGCGTTTAAGCGTATTGTTTCAACGGCTTGTGAGACAGTTCGTTCAGTTCCGGGAAATTGTTTATTCTTAAAATACTCCTCAACTTCTACAGCCCGCTCTTCGGATGCGAAGTTCTCTGTGATGTACTTGATCAAACGAGCTAACAGAAAGCCCCCCTAGAAATCAGCTCAAATAAATATTGCGTCAACGCGTCAATGTTTCTATTGTCTTTTACCTGATACTGTTCTAATAATTTTTGATGATTATCTTTGAAGAATTGCCAAGCCATATCCCTGCCTTTGGGATTTACGGCAACCGCAACAATAATGAAAACGGAATCTTGAGCACGAACTTCACCCTTGATTGGTGTATGGATAAAAAATAATGATAGAAATAAATTAGAAGACACTCGACAGATACAAAAGAAATAATATATTTAAATTTTAAAATTACCGACATAGCAAAATCGATCACTTTTCTTAACAAATCTACGTTGCTAATACAACCCAAAGCACGAGATATCCGATCTTGTTCCTCATGTAAATCGGTGGCACGATACAGGGACAGCATTTTTTCAAAAATTGTTTCATCACCGTCTTGCAAAACGGCCTTATAACAAGTGGATCGCAAGTCTGCCGGTATAGGTCGAACGCCGTTAGCATGATCGTTAAATCTGGAGAAAAATTTCGATAAGGAACCTTCAAAAAAGAAAGAAAGCAATTTGCGGCTTTAGCAAAGGAATATATACCTTTGTTGGGCTTCAGTAACGACATCTTTACAGCGGTAACTAACTAATCGCGAGAGTACCAAGCTTCGTAATAATGTGTCTAAATGGTTTTCATTTTCACGAGTCTCCCAACCGAGACGCTCAGCCACTGGGCAATAGAGTTTTTCACCATATTTGTTAAAGTAATCCATTAAATCTGTATGCGATATGAGAATGTACAAATTAGATAAAGAGTTAGTTATTGCTGTCCAAACAGTGTAATTTGTCTCATTTCTGTACGAGTCGATCAATTGCAGAGCTTCAGCTGTACTTGCTTGCCCTGCCTGCACCATTGCAAACATATCGTTGATGAGACCCAAACGATCTAAGGGCGGTAATTCCATATTTTTTACAGCTGGTGTAAGTTTTTCTAGCATTCCCTTCGAGTAACGTGTTCTATAGTAACCGACCGTGCCTGGATTGATTTTAATCCAATCATTAGGTCTTACATCGTTCACTACCACTTCCATGCACTTTTCTTTCATTAGAAAGGTTGAAGCAATAAATTTCGGGTTGTTAGAGGTGGATATGGTGATGGGTATAACCCAGGTATAGTCTTCCTCTGGCTGAGAACCATCGGCTGTAAATTTCGTCTGTTCTAAACGCAGCAAACAGCTATTGCCCTCCAATTGTTCTCGTTCTACACTTACAACAGGAAATCCCTTTAATTTTATCCACGTGGACATGACTTCTGCTACAGGTTTGGAACTGGCTTCCTGCAATGCTGCCCATAAATCCTCAGTACAGGTATTTTTATATTGATGGCGTGTCAAATAGACGTTCATGCCTTTCCGAAAATCTGCTTCGCCTATGTAGTCGTGCAACATACGTATAACTGATGCTCCTTTATTATAACTAATCTCATCAAAAATTTCATCTATTTCGCAGGGATGACCGACAGGCACCTCGATAGGGTGAGAATTCTTTAGTGAATCTAATTCAAGGGCACGAGTGTACATATCAGTAACAAATTGAGTCCAAATATCATATTCAGGAAATAGATGGTTAACACATAAAAATTCCACAAACGAAGCATAGCCTTCATTGAGCCACAAATGAGTCCACCATTCCATGGTTACCAAATTGCCTGAAGAAGAAGTATATTTTTGTATTATAATTGCATTATTTTTTCCCAGGTCCACATACCAAACCATTGATGGGCAATTTCATGGCCCACTGTCAACGCAATAGACTGTTTACGCATCAAAGATGTATGTTTGGGATCGACGAGCACAAAAGTTTCACGATAAGTTACCAAGCCCCAATTCTCCATGGCTCCAGCCGAAAAATCTGAGATTGCTATCAGGTCCATTTTTGGCAGTGGGTAAGCAATATTAAAATAACTTTTGTAATATGGCAAGACTTTCGTAGCTACTTCCAAAGCAAATAGGCCCTGTTCTTTTTTGCCAACTGGAGTGAATACACGCACAATAACTCCATCTTCTGATTTACCTTCCACGTAATCGTATTCGCCTACCACAACTGCCACCAAGTATGTTGACATAATTGGGGTACGATCAAAAGATACTCGTCGCAGACCTAAGCCTAATTTCTCCTCCTTCACTATTGGCATATTCGATAGAGCGACACGGTCCTCTGGTACGATCAATTTAACATCAAAAGTGGCTTTTATTGCCGGTTCGTCCCAACAAGGAAAACAACGACGAGCGTCTGTAGCTTCAAATTGCGTTACGCCCGCGTAACGTTCCTCACCATTTTGTGTAAAATACTTGCTACGATAAAAACCCTTCATTTTATCATTTAATTCTCCCTCAAAGCTCATGGTTAACTTGCCAACAGCATCAGCTTTCAAGTCGAAATCGAACAGCAATGACGCTCTTTCATTCTCTGCAGAATATTTTATTTTATTAGGTTTTAGTATTTTTCCTTTCAATTCCAGTTCGGCATTTTTTATCGTAATATCTGTAGCATTTAAAGTGATGGCACTTGTTGGCTTAACTACCTAAAAAAAAAACAAAAAGAAAACCAACAATTTTATTTAATGGCTTGAATAAGATCAATTGTCAGTATGGTAAAAGATCGATTTATGTGTGCAAAGTAACATTTGGCGTGGAATAACATTTAAAAACGCTGAAGAAGAAAATAAAGATTAATACACGGTCGGTATGATTTGCAGTACGATTCAATTTCTGATACGAAGCAGATTACATTTTCCCCGGAAAATTTATTTATTTATTTATTTATTTATTTATTATTATCGTTTTAAATAAATGAAACTTAAGTATGTGTGTGCATAAAATTTGAACTTGCTTTTTTTATTTGCTACCTAGGTGAAGACACAATACAGGAACAATGTTTTTTTTTACCTAGCCGTTAAATTAGGCTTTATAAAATCGACCTTTGCGTAAAAGAACACAAAATTGTATATATGTGTGTTTCATAAGCAGTTAGCTTAGATATAACGAATACATGTTTACATATGCTCGCATCATTTATTATGGGTAAATTATATCTATAGGACGTTAGTTTCATGGAATACACATTGTTGTTGTACGAGACGAATGCAGACAGACAGACAGTTAGTATTAAAGAAGCCTATACACATTTGTATCTGAGTGAGATAAGTATACGAAATAAAAACTGAAAATGGAATTATATACCATTTAAGTTAAATTACGACGTTATGTTATTATCTAACAACTGCAATAAAATAGGTAAGAAAAACAAATTTGCCGTAGAGCGAATCACGAGTACCCATCACTCTACTATCGTAGGCTTTTCTTTAAATTTTTACTCATCAATGTGAGCCGAACGGAATCGTTGATAAATTTAGAATATTCATGACTCCGTTTTTCCCCTTTAACATTGCCCTTGTCAAGTCTATTTCAGCGTTTTGAACAATTTTACCCATTTTGAAATTTAGTTTGTGCTCGCGAAATGAAAAATTTTAACTTTCTATTTTATTTTGTATGACCATGACCGGACAGGTGGTTGAATTGATTGAAAATTTTAGTTTTATATACAATATTGTCGTAAATATTGTAAGTTTGGATGTCACAATCGAAAAGCGGATTTCGATATGCGACCATTCTTTGATGAAGCGTTTGAAACTTTCCAATGGGTTAACAAGTAAAAATTTGGTATAGGGATCGCAATTTATTATTATCATTATTATTGCAATTTCAGTATTTTGTCACATCAAAACAAAATTACAGTACGCATGCAATGATGCAAACAAAAGATCGAAAAAGAAAGAAAAGAAAAAAGTTCATTATATGTAGCCAAAATCAAACTGGATTTAAAAATATAAAAGCAAACTCCACATTTAGGTCAGGCCATCGAGTTTATTAAAAATTGTGACTGATACGTGTGTTATGTGTTTGTGTATGTATTCATTGCAGGCACACAAATATACCGATATGAATAAATAAACTACTACATACTTCGAATTTAGCAGTGTGTGTGGCAAAAGTGAAAGTGAATGAAATTGTTCAGAAAAATGTATACGTAGCTAGATATTTTTTGTTTGGATCACGTCAGGATATGGTATATTTTACTTACTCTCAAATCGATAGTTGTGTTGCCTTCGAAAGTGAATGAGTCCAAATTGGGCTTTAATTCGAGTTGGTAATGCGTTGGCACTATGTCAGAGGGCAAACGTTGAAACACTCTTTGTGGTGCAGCTGCCATGGTTTCTTTTTTAATAGCTTCTTTTGCTTTTTCTTTTAATTGAGTAACAGAATCGGCAGAGATTCCGTCAACTAAGGTACGCGTGATAATGGCACAAGAATTCTTGTAATAACTGTTGTGTAAAATAACTTTTCCCCACTTATGCGGTAACTTTGAGATAGCGCAAGAGTGATTGCGATTAAACTGCTTGTTCGATAACGGCCAGTTATTCAACAACGTCGAACAGTTTAAGTATGGTATATTATTATAACGAAACAATTGTAATGAGATAAAAAGGCGAGACGCAGAAGCCGAGAAGCCAAACGTTCGATTCACTGTCGCTTTTTTAAGAACACCAACGACAACCGCGTTCCGTTGGTTGCGTAAAAAATGCCGAACGTGAATAAGTTTTGTTAACAGCTGGTGATTCGACAGCACCTGTACGTGTGCAGATGTTGATAGCGGTAATGGAGACTTTTGTATAATTAGCGCCGAAATGACAGCTGAAAATATACATGTGAGCGAAAATATAAACCACGAATACGACGCGCGTTAGTCGAAACTGTTATTTATTATGATAACGAATTTTAGTTACCTTTACCCAATTTTATCTTATAAAGTGAATATTCATATAATTCAAATAAAATATTTTTGTCAAAACCACTGTACTTGTCTCTTCTTCGCTAAGCTACGTAATTTTTTGTTGCCAAAATGTACTACATTTTGTCGAGAGTTGCCCCTTCGAAAAAAAACACATTTTTTTTTTTAAAAAGCATTTTATGTCTAAAAATCACTTTTCATTTTTTTTGTAGAAAGTAAGGTCCATTTTTCTAGCATTTACATTCATTCTATCACAACAATTGTATATATTTAAATTAAAAAACGAGAAAAAATCTCAACCGTAAAATATACGCATATTCAGTGTTGAAAGATATGCTGTCTAGCGCTTTAACAATTTGTGCAATTTTCTATAATAATTACCATTTCTGTACTCCCGCGCCAATATATATTCATTTTTCATATGTTTTATTGCATTATTGAACATTATTTTTTCGCGTTTTACAAAACCTACAAAAATATAGAACTGAAATAATTAAAAGAAAAAATGAAAATGCACAAAAATCAGCTGTCGCACAATGTTATAAAATTTGAACATTTTTTGTTCATTATTCCTGTGCAGAGATTTCATATCCCGTCAATTGCATCTTATTTTTCCCCATACAGAGTTGTTATAGAATTCCATAGGTAGATTTGGTATTTTATGTTGAAATTTTGCGTTTTTCAGCTTAACAAGCTGAAAAGATTGAGAGAAGTAGAAAATACAGTAAATTACGTTGTAAGTCTTCTTAGATCTTTATAAATTTTATAAATTTATAAGTATATCCAAATATATACAAAAGTTTACAAGTTAAATATCTCTCCTAGGTCTGCAATACGAACTAAACTTCATTTTGTCAAACATTTTCAACAAAATGATAGGTTCTTACGTCAATCGGGCAAATAAGCTTCAAGTAGTACATAAAATGAAAAGCCGCGCTCGCTGGCGTCATTACATTATTTGATGAAAAAAAATAATGTAAATGTAAACACATGAAAGTTAAAATAAAGCAATGGAGAGAACTGTGAAAAAAAAGGTTTCAAAACAAGGATCTTGGTCCATCTCTAACCCAAAAAAAAAAAAAAAAAAAACAAAGGATAAGCAAATAATGCAAAAGCAAATTAAATTTTTGATTGATTTATGAAATAAGGGGTGTATAAAATTGAGTTTAAGAGAAAGGGCACGCGCACATGGAAGTAGACTTCATTGACTCAGTTAAACAAAGATGAACGTTTTGATTTGAAAATCATATAACGTAAGAAAGAATGGAATTTTTACAAAATAAGCACGACTTATCCATTACTTCTAAATTCAAGATGAATTATGTTTATTTTTACTTATACATGTTTTGTTTTTTGTATTATTAATTTTTAAACATACAAAACCATACGATCGGTTTTTGAAGTTTTATAATCTAGATTGCTTTATTTACAATGTAATTTTAATTCATACGCAACGCATATTCTTGTGCATACCTTATATATAAGGATTACTTGAATTGCAAGCTTCGTTTCATTCTGTTATTTTCACGTTGTTGAGAAACTATTCATCGAAAAAACTGAATTAAGTCAAAATGGCCAATTGCTTTTGCGTGCAAAAGACGTGGAAAGTATAATAAGTACATTGTCGTAGCGCATTGTATCCAGCTCTTTTCAAAAGTAAACAAATTATACAAAAATAAATTTAGATAATCTTTATACGCAATAAACAAGCCCAGAGAGAACGGAATGGATAGATTGGAAATTTCACGTACGTAGCAATGTAACGATTGGGACCTATTTGTGATGAAAAAGATAAAAAAAATACCAGCTGTTATTCCTTGTTTGGCTACGGGTTTTGTGAGAATATAAAGCTGAATGTGCCTATAAAAAAAATGAAAATAAATTCTTGGGATTTTTTAATTGGTTATACCTTCTCATTCCAATCAGTTTAGATTGTTATTTTCATGTTGAAGAAAAATTTTGTACGCATTCACGTATGCAGCGATGTATTTTCCTCAATCGTCACAAAATTTGGTACTATATCAGCTGAGTTAAGAATATCTTTTTTAGCACGTCATTAGTTGGTTTATTTTTTATGCGAAATCTTCAAGAATTGATTGTTTAATAATATTATCGATAGGATTAATATGAGTACGTAAAAGTTAAAAAGTTTTTGCACCTATATTTAATAATGGAGTAAAAAAAGTAAAGTGCTTGATATCGTGCGAAAATCATATAGGATTCATAAAGAAGTTCCGCATCAGTCATACTTTCTTTCATGACCAATTAATGAGGCAACTGTTTTGTTTGTGCATTAGTGTGGGTAAAATTTTTCCTTTCATTTATTGTGCATTTGTATGAATCTATAGTTTGCCTATATTATGTTATGTGCAAAGTTAATTATATATTGTAAATCAATGTCCGATTTTAATGATATTGAGTCAAATGGTCTCAATGGATATGTATTTGAAATATTTTGCATTTTGTACATATTTATTGATAATATATTTACATATTTATATATTGTGTTTGCACCATCTGTTTGTGTTTTAGATGAATCGCGTTATTCATAGGCCGCTTACTTGTTGTTGAGCAAAATCGTTATGGAAAAATTTCCATTAAAGGGTAATCGAGAAATTGTGGCCGAAGGGAACAGCTACATAACTGCTTACCAGTCAGTATTGAAGAAGGTATGTAAGATGACGGGCTATAATCTGGGACTGTTAACAATTTGAAAATCTGAAAATTTTAAAATGGACGGGAGGGCAAGGGCGAGAAAAATACAGCAGCTACATTTGTTGTCTCTTTGTTTATCATTTTGTACAAGTTGCTGTGAATATATATATTGCTTTTTATCACACATTTTGCGTTATTATGTTCTTTACTTTATCGGATTCTGTTTGCTTTAATTTATTTATTTAAGTTATTTCGTTCGTAACAATAGAGGGTATATAAATTTCATCATTCAGCTCATACTGTTAGAGAATCATTAAGGAATATACACCAACTTGATTAATGCATTCATTCTAATCTATGTAGGCATTTCTTGTTGTCCATGCACGTTCACCTTGTGATGGGCGTTTGGGCACTTGCGCGGCCCTGAATGTTGACAAAATAGGATGTAATAAGCTACTTTGCTTTCTTCAAATTAATAAATAAATTTTCTAATTTACATTGCATAAAATATCGACTTGGCTGTAGGCAAATGTTTCTGGTTTTTAAAACCATATGCCAATAAAATTTGGTTTTTATTTTTTATTTCCATCGGGGAATGCTGAAGTTGAATTGTTTGCGATAAATTAATTTTTATGGGCTTGGTGCAAAATACATTTCTTCACCTTCCATCTGAGCTCCTCGGTATTACAATGGCAGGTATATGTGCGCCTAAATGAACCTTCGACGGTACAGGCTGCGTATTTTTATGAAAGAAGGACTGACGGGTGAACTGTTAAAGCTACATTTTGAAGTGATATTAATGAAAATTTTTTGCAAACCTGTTGATATTTTTCTGCTTTATAGTCTAATGGTCATACAGTAAACAACAGTGACTCACAGTATCAGGAACATCCACTAGCTACATCATCTGGTAGCACAGCAGTTACAACATCTTTAACCACACCAGATGATGATGAAATGATTGACATTACACCTCGTTCAAGTCCCAGCGAAATTCATCAACATTCAACACATTTTAGCTCGTATAGTCGTGGGAGTACTGCAGACAATTCAGATATGGAAAGAGGACGAGATTTCCACGGCCATCATCAATCGCCACAATCCCAGCAGCCCCCACAACGTACACATCCGCATGTGCCAACCCATAGTGCTTTTGGAGATATTTTAGATGGTAAGAATAGAATTGATATCACTATTACATTTCTTCAGCTAGTATCCAATTGCGTATATATAAATGTCAGAACAGTCAAAACTCGCTCTCATCATATCATATACATATATCATTAAAAGATAGATACTATTAAAACTGTTTTCATGAAAAATTAAAAAAAGAAGTTATAAACAAAAAAAGAAAGAACGCATTTTAAAACCATAAAACTGATTCATAAATTTGTTTAACACAAATGCACACATTTGTTTTTAAATGTATTTATGTTTTTAGGAGGTTTATCATTCTATGGATCATCGGGTATGTATTAAAAAGGTGTATAAAAAGTAACTCATTTTATCCGTTTTTTGCGCGTGCTCATGGTGTCGTTGCAGAACCCCATGATGATATACCAGGTATTGGACAATATGACGATTTTCATACAATAGACTGGCAACGTGATATAGCTCGGGATCGTATGCGCCATCGGTACATAGTCAAAAAGCGTCAGGATTCGTTATGGGACTTAGTCAAAGGGGCGCACGATGCTTGGTCTGGTTGGCTATGTGTACTATTAGTTGGTATAGCAGCCGGTTGCGTCGCCGGCATGGTAGATATAGGGGCTAGTTGGATGTCTGACTTGAAGCATGGCATTTGTCCGCTGGCATTTTGGTTTAATCGAGAGCAATGCTGTTGGCCTACAAAACAATCTGTCTTCGATGAAGGAAACTGTTCAACGGTAATTTTCATTATTTTGCTTTTTGAGGAGTTATTGCTATTGCATGTTTTGCTACCAAATGATTCTCCTTTCTACTCCTTCTACTTTCTAATATCAACAATATTCAAGTGATTAATTTTTATTATTTTTTAAATAATTTTAGTGGAAAACTTGGCCGCAAATATTTGGTTTGAATCGTGAAGGTACGGGCGCCTACATCATATCTTACATTTGGTTTATTTTGTGGGCTTTGTTGTTCGCTGCCCTAAGCGCGTCGCTAGTGCGTATGTTTGCACCGTATGCATGTGGCTCAGGTATACCAGAAATAAAAACTATTCTCTCTGGTTTTATTATACGAGGCTACTTGGGTAAATGGACTTTACTAATTAA
The DNA here is from genome assembly GCA_001077435.1 of Glossina morsitans morsitans. Lineage (NCBI taxonomy): Eukaryota > Metazoa > Arthropoda > Insecta > Diptera > Glossinidae > Glossina > Glossina morsitans. The sequence continues at coordinate 68,273 of CCAG010013759.1, read as the reverse complement.
GTCTGTCGGTTTAATGCTGTCAGTATCGGCCGGCTTGACCCTAGGCAAGGAGGGCCCTATGGTTCACATAGCTAGCTGCATAGGCAATATATTTTCGCACTTATTTCCTAAATATGGGCGTAATGAGGCTAAGAAACGTGAAATTTTATCGGCAGCGGCGGCTGCAGGTGTCTCAGTGGCATTTGGAGCTCCAATTGGAGGAGTATTGTTTTCCTTAGAGGAAGTCTCCTATTATTTTCCTTTGAAAACTTTATGGCGTTCGTTTTTTTGTGCTCTAATAGCTGCTTTTGTATTGCGGTCCCTAACGCCGTTTGGAAATGAGCATTCTGTTTTATTCTTTGTTGAATACAATCAACCGTGGATATTCTTCGAATTGATTCCGTTTGTCTTCTTGGGTATTATGGGGGTAAGGCGCTACTTTTTGTAGAAGTAATTAATTGTTATGATATGCTTGTTATATATTTCCTTTACAGGGCGTAATTGGAACATTGTTCATTAAAGCGAATCTATGGTGGTGTCGTTTTAGGAAATTTAGCAAATTAGGTCAATACCCAGTAATGGAGGTTTTAGTTGTCACCCTAGTCACTGGTGTTATATGCTATCCGAACCCCTTTACACGCATGAATATGAATGAATTAATATATTTGCTTTTTAGCCGTTGTTCACCTGCCGATGTTTCTAATCCGCTCTGGTACGTTCGTAAATAGCATATCGTAGCTCTTTATCTTTTGTTATTAATATATGTTCTCCATTGTAGCGATTACACTCGAATTAATATAACATACGGAGCGACCTTCACTGAAGTTACACAGCCCGGTCCAGGAGTATACCGTTCTATAGGACTTTTATTGCTTGCTTTTTTCTTGAAACTGGCTTTAACTGTTTTCACTTTTGGCATGAAAGTACCAGCTGGTTTATTTATTCCCTCTTTGTTGCTGGGTGCTATTATGGGTCGCATTGTGGGCATAGGTAGATAGCATTATCTTCTTTCCACTTTGCTTTTGATTGTAGATAAGTTCTGTACAAACGATTAATTTTAAACAGCGGTTGAGCAGTTCACGTATAGTTATCCTAATGTTTGGATCTTCACGGGTGAATGTGTAACTGGCAATAATTTAATTACGCCTGGCCTTTATGCTATGGTAGGAGCTGCCGCCGTGTTGGGTGGCGTTACGCGTATGACTGTATCTCTTGTAGTTATTATGTTCGAATTGACCGGTGGGGTAGGATATATTGTACCATTAATGGCTGCAGCGATGGCTTCCAAATGGGTGGGAGATGCTCTTGGTCGGCAGGTGAGTTACTTAAATTCTTTCTAGAATCAATAATTTTTTTTTCGTATTTAGGGTATCTATGATGCACATATTACTCTGAATGGGTACCCATTCCTTGACAGCAAAGAGGAATTCGCCCATACTACGCTAGCTGCCGATGTTATGCAACCTAAGTGAATTTTTGAAGTTTTCAATTCTGATATTAATAATTAATTTTTTTATTTCAACATAGGCGTAATGAAACTTTGAATGTTATTACACAAGATTCAATGACTGTCGACGACATTGAAATGTTACTAAAAGAAACGGAACATAATGGTTATCCCGTGGTTGTTTCTAGAGAAAATCAATATCTTGTAGGTTTCGTATTGCGCAGGGATTTGAATCTGGCCATTGGTAAGTTACACGATTTCTGTTATGTAAGGCAAATGCTGTTTAACAGTTTTTCAACTACAATCTAGGTAATGCGAAAAGATTTATTGACGGCATTAATGGCCAATCGGTTGTATTGTTCACATCGGTGACTCCAACTCAAAATTTGGGTCCTCCACCTCTAAAATTAAAGAAGATACTTGATATGGCGCCAATCACAGTGACGGATCAAACACCTATGGAAACTGTGGTGGATATGTTTCGCAAATTGGGCTTAAGGCAAACTCTCGTTACACATAATGGGTATACATGAGTATATTTCGTGCTATGTTTTTCACGTATCTAATTAAATAAATTTTTAGTCGTTTGCTTGGTGTAATTACCAAAAAGGATGTCTTACGGCATGTTAAGCAAATGGATAATGAGGATCCCAACACAGTTTTATTCAATTAAACGTTACGTGTGCTAGGTTACGATGATTCGGATAAAACAGCAAAACTGATTTTATTTGGTTTATTTTATTTATAATTATTTTTTTTATAAATTATATTTTTGGCTTAAAAGTTAGTTAAGAGAAGTTATCCTGTCCATAAGCTGTAAACGAACTTGATAATCCGTTACCGACCGATCACAATTTCGTGGTGATCCGAAATGAACTAAGCTTTGCGCTTAAGATTTATTTGATTTTCGCAAGAAACCTATATAGTTGAATACTTACATAAATAACTTATTATTGTACAATTAGTGAATGTGTGTTGTATGATGTATTATATGCTAATTGATATTATCCATAACAATTCTTTATATATATATATATATTTTATTACCATTTACATGTATGTATATACATATTTATATTGTATTTACGTTTCTATTTCATACATATGTAAAATAATGTTTAGCTGTGTATGTAATTGTGCTCCATATGCTATATTGTATATTGTAAATGTATTTATCTTGTCTGGCAATTATTTGGAAAAGATATTAATTATAAATCCGCCGAAATCAACTTTAAATTGTTACGCGTTTCATTATGTATTTCAATTAGATAATCCTTTAAAAATTCGATATTGTAATTCTCCCGATGACAATGTTCGTAGCCAAACAAAGCACATGTTTGCATATATTCGATATATTCGCAACAGCCTTTTACCGCTCACCCGAAATGTTAAGTAGCATAATGTTAAAACCACATTAGAGAAAAACATCCGCGAATCGATTCACATTCAATTATCAACAAAGTATACCAACAATTAGAAAAAAGCTTTGATTTGAGAATTTTTATTTCAATTTTAAAATGTACATAAATAAAATAAGAATTTACATACACAGATAAATTGCATTTCAATCAATTATGAATAAATGAGAAAAACATTACAATTATATATGCACGTGTGTACATTTTTTAAGGCGCCGTAAAAAATATTTGAAAATCATTTTCATATAAACCGGTTATAATCCATCTGTGGAATAAATTGGAAAATTTTATTTTTTTTCTACTTAATTTTTTATTTTTTATATGTACTTATATTTTTATTTTTTATGTACTTAAATCGCTTACCCATTATCACTGCTCTTGATCAAAGTTCCCTTGCCTTTCAGTGCACCCTTCACAGTGTATTGCAAACCAGTTTCAACACTAAAATTAAGAAAATATGTCCAAATTAATTCTTTCGAAGACGATATCTTTAATATCATCTTTTAAGCAGCCCTTCCGAATTGTGAATGAATGACTTTTTATTTAAAAATATCAAAATCTATACTAGCCATGTAGTCTATCATTTTTTTTGAATTCCTGTCTTTGATCTAAATATTTATATTTATATTTATGTTTATATCTACATATATAATTGTAATTATGTGCGTTTATATACTTCATTTTTATACCCATCACTGTAAGATGGTGGCATACTCATTTACAAAGTATATGTAACGCCCGAAAGGAAGCTTCAGAGACTCTATAAAGTATATATGCTGTTGATCAGCGTGAAATTCTGAGATGATTTAGCCATGTCCGTCTCACTGTCTGTCTGTGTGGTGTGTGTTGTTGTCACTCTCCTGGTCGCAAAAATTAATATATCCACTTCAAATTTGGTAGAAACATTGGCAGTTTCTGCACGAAAGTTGGTATTGACAATCGGCCAAATCGGTCGGAGCAGAAACGCGCAGTGGAGCAAAGACTGAACGCAACTTCGTTTTTTTTTAACAAAAATTCTTGAATGTTCGCTTATTCCTCGGAAATTATAGAAGTCAGAAGGCTGAAATTTTTCACATTTACTTTACGAAGCACTCTACTCCTTACGTGTAGAAATGGAAAACATCTGCCATGTCCACACAAAGTTACAAGTGGTTAACTTCAATTTTTTCACTCTTTTGAGGTCTTATGCTTATTTATCATAAGGCAAACAAGGCAGAATGTTTACAACCATTTTGTACACTCCTTAAATGAAGATATATTATCTGCCTAAAAATGGGTTACTTTTAAAATGAATATGGTAGTCATCGCAATCACTTTTTTCTTAATAATACTAGCGATACGGGTATCAAATCAAAGAACTTGAAGAGTAGAATGCGAAAACATAGTAACTGTAACTGTAATTGTATTTGTATTGATTAATTTATACGTTTACGTGGTGATGTCCAAACGAGACAGATCACCTTTCCATAATGGAGCAATTCGGGCTATGTGAGCGTACGCAATATTTTTATTTCGATTTCGATAGTAAGGAAACTAGGAGATCGTCAACGAAAAATCAGAGTTAAGTGAACCTACACTTATAAGAATCATCCCAGATATCATATCGTCGTCTTATCATATCGCAATCAATACGTTACCAATAGCACTCCAATGATCCATTATCGCCTGGACAATATAATCTTTTACCGCCGTCAAAGCAAGCCACTGTATTTTTGAACGGTAACGGTAGTTGCAGAGTTGTGGTATGCGCTTCCTATTAAAAAAAAATATTGCTCTTTGATCGAAGACAGTACTACTAATGACTAACAATTAGAAGATAGTCTTACATCATCTAAACAGTTTAAATTGTGAAAACATATCTGACCGCTCAAATCACAACTTATGATATAGTTGCGGTCGTTGCTATGCGATTTCAAAAGCGTTGTCACAGCAAATTTGTGTCTTTTTAACGGCAAAATTTCCATTGAACGTTTCGTTGAACTTAATCCCGAACTAATACAATGATAAATAATTCCTTCGCTGTTGCCGGATATGAAGCTATTAGAATTTAAAGCTAGCAAGCTGGTGATTTCATTTAAATCGTTTGTTGTATGTTTCACAATATACCTGAAAAGTATATAAAAATTAATTTTGCATTTCGCAACTAATGAAAATGTTAGTTAAAAAAAAAAAAAAGACAGGAAACTTTTTTCGTTTTAAATCATTCCTTTCAGTATCTATCACTTGCTTATTCGTTTCCTTTTCTCATTTATATATATATGTTTCGAAGTATATGGAACGCTATGGAGACGGCTCCGTCTGCATTCATTTGAATATATTTAATTGTAAACGATTGTCAATGAAAAATACTTGGGGAAAGCAAGAATTTCAAATTTAATTTCGAACACAACTCGCTTGTGTATGGCCGGAAGCATTCAGACTTTGCTTGGATGCAACCTGCTCAACTGCAAGCAGCGAAAGACTTAGAAGCTTATGGGTGACGAAAGTGTGTCTAAAATTCTCGATACTCTTGAGCATCGGTGTAATGTAGCCTGCGTTGCGCTTATGTACAGGTACATCCACGGCATGTATTCTACAAAGATAAGAGAGATTTGCTCACTAATTAAATATTTTAACGGGACCATATTGTGGTCAAAATAGAATTTAAAAACAACTCAAAAATTAAGTGAAATCATATTCGATAACATTTCCTGTTTTTTTTTGGTCTTGAAGACAATATAGAAAGAATGTCGATACATTGGCACTTCACTTACTCGGCCATTTTTATTAATTCATTGGATATCTGCCATATAATCACGCTGCCGTTAGTTTGAGCAGTTAATAAAGTGAATTCTCCTGACCAATCAATCGCAACAATGTAACCTGAAGAGGTTGTTGTCTTGAATAACTCTTTCACGTTTGCTTCTGCTCGACGTCCTCGGTATTCTTGCTCAAATTGCCAAATATAAATATCGCCGCCGAAAGTAGAACCGGCAAAGACAGTTTTGTTAAAAGAATTAGTGCATAGGGTGTACACACACGCCTTCACCGGCACACTTTTAACTTCATTGAATGTTATAAAATTACCGTGAGGGACTCGTTGTGGCGCGTATATTTTCAGACACTGATCGATATGTTCACACCAACCGTTATGCGTTGCTTGTGTGCCCAGCACCAAGACTGGTGCGTTATCAATGTGTACAGCTAGCCAAGTGGCCACGCCCACTGAATTTACATTAGACTGTACAGAAATCTTCTGATACGGCTCAATATCATAGGCTTTTCCCATATCTGTATTGATTGTAAATCCATTTAACTGCGGAGTGCAACCATCAAGTAATTCCCTCTCTACCAGAGGATATATTTTCTTTAACCATTTGGCCAGTTTTTGTTCATCGACAGCTTTTGCAAACATTTCTATGAATTCAGTTTGCGTTGCTTGATTGCATTTCTGAATCGGGTTGGAATGAGCATTAGCAGTTGGAGGTAATGCATTCGTTCCCGTGGTATTGTCAACAAGTTTGCATTGTTTTTCAGAGGAGTATCTCGATTTGAATTCAATACTGGGCGATGTGTAGTCCGACAGCTCTATCATAATCTATTTTCTCCGTACGCTTCCCGTAAAGGTTTCTAAGAGACGCAAAACTTCAGTTACACACACAGTTTAGTTACACAGTTTGTAACCATGGAAACTTTACTTCTTACATTTTATACTACACGTTATTATAATATAATATATGTGCGTCACATTCTGAACGTTAATGCGTTAAAGAGAAAATCTTTTTGGTTTTTTTTGTTTTTTCTTTGCATATTACTATTTGTCGCTGTAGGGTGTTTTAACATTTTTTGTCAAAAGGTTTTTGAAAAGTTAACTTCGAAATGTGTTTATTTCGTGTAGATCTGATAATAAAATAAATGAAATAAGAAAAAATTTATATTTCTCCACTTGGACTGAACCATTTAACGCTCGCCACTAGCTTGAGTATGATGTTTGACTGCAAGATAAACTGACGATTCATTCATTTCGCCCATAGGTTGTATGTTGTATCGTACATACAGTATATCGCAGATATTTCGTGTAACGGTTTTTTCGCGATTTGGCTGCACTTTGTAGAGACTTACACTAGATAAAAACTTTGGTTATATTTAATATTTTTATAAATTCCTTCGAACTGTTGACTATGTGATTCGAATCAGCTCTGATCAGCTGGAAAATGTAGATGCCTTCCTAGATTTTGATGTTCTGTTCGACGATAAGTTTCGTTTTAATTTACATACTGAATAAAATGCGAATAATGTTAAATCAGTATTAGGCTTTGTTAGACGATGGGCACGGAAATCCGATAACTCTTATGATTCGAAACGAACCTGTACACTAGTTTAGGGCTTCGGTCGTATGGTCACCTTCTTATCGTTGTCATGTTGACTTAATTGAATCCATACAAAAACCATTCCTGCTCTTTGCGCTACCAACTTTATGTTGGCACCGTACAAAAATAGGATACTACGTATATCCTTACCTTCAGTTGAGAAGTGTCGATTTTGCTTTGCCCTTCCTGGTTAAAAAGTGCCATCGACTCGACGGTTTCACTAAATGAGTTCAACTTCAATGTTCCCATATATTCGTCAAGGCACTAACTTTTTTACAAAACTTAGTCAATGCAAATTCAACTATGAACTTTTTTACCCACATAGGGTCCTTTGTTAAAATTTAAATGATATTTCTAACGTAATCTCTTTACCGGATTCTGTTTGCTCCACTAAACCTATTCGTCTTAACGTCCGCGTATTAGCGATGTCGTACTTAAACTAAATCGATTAACTTATTTTTCCCATGTGGCGGCATGTTTGCTCTGAAATAACTTTCTACATTGGCATTATCTCAGCTGACGGTGTGCTGACTTGTATTAATAGATCTAATACTTCCTATACTTACTCGTTGATTGCATCATTTTAAGATTTTTTCTTAGATTAAAGCTTCAATATTAATGTACAGTCTAAGCTCAGCTGAATATAAACTGTATCTGAATCGTGTATATGTGTAGTATTAATGAATGTCGTCATGTGCGAGGGGAATTGCACTAAAGCGAGTAAGAGGCGCTTTATCAAAGAAAAATCTAAGGATCAACGTATGGGTCTAACTAAACTACAAAGAGTTTTGAGTTGTATATGTATAGGGAAAAGGGGGGAAACTATAAACTTTAAGTTGCAATTGTGTTCTCGGGGAAGAAAGCCAAAGCGACATTGTCCAGCTTATGCCCCTATTCACTTTGATTAATTGTATTTATACATTATAGTTACCTTAGATTGCAGAGCTTAATTTAATATAACGCCTTCGATGGCCGTAGGAAGTAAAAGTAATTGCACTAAATTTCTCAATTATTATGATAATTCGTCTGAGAATGACAGATAGACGGATAGAAATGCAATTCAGATTTGATTGCGTATTTTAAATGACGGGGATTGCGCTATATTTCGCTATACTCCCTCACACGTCCGGACCAGTACTTCCTGAATGCGATCTCAATATGAATTCTGCGTTATAGGAGCAACAAGAGGCCAAAAAATTATGTTTTTAATCTCATTACCTTTCTATAAAAGTTTTAAGCAAATTATTAAAAAAGTTTTGTAGATATACTTGAACGTCGTTCATTTTTATATGTAATCCCTCTGAAGAGTCTACTTGTCGTTCGTTATGCACTTATTGTTCTCTTAGTAGCTTTTGAATTTTTTTCTGTGAAAAATTTTGAAAATTTCGTCTTAGTAGCGGTTAAGAGATAAAACAATGTGGTGTTCAAAAATAGCTTTTAAAGCTGCAAACTTTGGAATTGGTAAGTTTTGGAAAAGTGCATGCACATGTCCTTGTCGCATGATGTCTTGCGGGGCAGTGTTCAATTCCATGCGAACAATTGAAAATGGTCTGATCTATGGTCGCCACTATCAAACTGGTAGCGTTCTTTGCAAGAAAAAGAAAAAAGGTGAAATGTCAAATTATTTATGACATATATATATATATATATATATATAATGGATAATAATATCTTTGTGCAGAAGATGATGATAAGCCGGAAGCTCCTTCCCCGTGTGAAGAGAAAGTGGAAATTGCCCCCGTATGCGACGACAAGAAAAAGGATACTAGCAAGAAAATGAAAGTGCCGCCTCCTAAAGATCCGTCTAAAAAACATGACGCATCCACAAGAGTTGGAAAAATATACTCTATTATAGGACCAGTGGTCGACGTAATATTTGAGCATGATGTGCCAGAAATTATGAACGCATTAGAAGTGCCGGATTATCCAGGAGGACGGCTCGTATTGGAGGTTCGTGTGCGTACGTTGCTTAAAGGCGGAGAATGCCGATTTTTTTTTCCGCTTGAAGGCGGGAAAGGCGAACTTCTTTTCCTAATTTTCAGCTTGGCCAAGTTTTTATTTTTTCATTATCTGCCTTTTTTGTCTTCTTTTTCATATTTAATTAGGTATTCCATCACTTGGGAGAAAAAGTTGTACGTGCTGTAGCAATGGATTGCACAGAGGGCCTGTGTCGCGGACAAAAGGTCATTGACAGTGGATATCCAATAAAAGTACCAGTAGGTAAAGCGACACTTGGACGTATTTTGAATGTTATTGGTGAGCCTATTGATGAACGTGGGCCAGTGGTGTCAGACTTTTATTCTTTTATTCACGCTGATCCACCGGTTTTAACTGATATGAATGTCAGTCCAGAGTTATTGATGACCGGAATAAAGGTTATTGATTTATTGAGTCCATATGTAAAAGGCGGGAAGATAGGCTTGTTTGGTGGTGCTGGAGTTGGCAAGACTATACTTATCATGGAGCTTATCAACAATATTGCGAAAGCTCATGGTGGCTATTCGGTATTTGTCGGAGCTGGCGAGCGTACCCGCGAAGGCAATGATTTGTATATGGAAATGATTGAGTCAAAAGTCATTTCGCTAGAAGATGACACGTCCAAAGTAGCTTTAGTCTACGGGCAAATGAATGAGCCGCCAGGTGCCAGATCTCGCGTAGTTTTAACTGGTCTGTCTATAGCGGAGTATTTTAGAGATGTGGAGGGACAGGACGTTTTATTATTCATCGACAATATTTTCCGTTTCACACAAGCTGGCTCTGAAGTATCTGCATTACTTGGTCGTATACCATCAGCTGTTGGATATCAACCTACGCTCGGCACCGATATGGGTAAGACATGCTTAATTGTGCGCACTACTCCCCTGTAATCTTAAGAAACTTGTGGTTAGGAGGAATACAAGCTTTCTTTGTATTCGTTTAGCGACTGTATTTACTTTTCATTTTTCGCAAAATGTAACATCTGTCAGTTAAAATTTGCTAATGAACACTTGCTGTTGAAGTTGATTCAGTCCCTGGCAGTTATATATGTACGGTGGCAATAATAAATCTATGCTTTCTTAACATTTCAAAGGTTCAATGCAAGAACGAATTACTACTACTAGAAATGGATCTATAACCTCAGTTCAAGCCATCTATGTACCAGCAGATGATTTAACTGACCCAGCGCCTGCCGCTACTTTTTCTCATCTTGATGCAACAACGGTACTGTCCAGACCTATTGCCGAATTGGGCATTTATCCAGCGGTAGATCCGTTGGATTCAACTTCCCGTATTATGGATCCCATGATAGTTGGCGAGGATCACTATACGGTGGCACGTAGCGTACAAAAAACCTTGCAGAATTATAAATCCTTACAGGTTCTTAGTGCGAATTATCGAATGTTAAGACGATTTTCTCAAGTTTGTTCTTTAAAATTTAGGATATAATTGCTATCTTGGGTATGGACGAGTTGTCAGAGGATGATAAACTTACCGTAGCTCGAGCGCGTAAAATGCAACGTTTCCTTTCTCAGCCATTTCATGTGGCTGAAGTTTTTACGGGCCATCCCGGCAAACTGGTGCCACTTAATAAAACAGTAGAGGGATTTAAACGCTTACTTCAAGGAGATATGGATGACTTGCCGGAAGTCGCTTTCTACATGATTGGCGACATAGACGAAGCCGTAGCTAAAGCGAAAGAGCTAGCTCTACAATTGAAGGGATGAGAGATTTTTCAAATTTTGATGTTCGGGTTTTTTTCTCTTTTTGTTTTTGTATGGGATTTTGTATTCAAAATTTTTCTTCTTAATCCCGATAATAAACTGGTTTGAGTCTTAGTCTGCAACATCATCGGAAAGATTTGTTGAATGCATTTTCCACAAGAGTGCTATGTCGTACCGAATAATGTTGTGACTTGTCTATCCGAAATTGCTATCCGTGAGTTCTGCGCCATAATTTAAAGTATGTTCCCTTGGAACTTTAAATGGGGCGAGCTGTGAACGAAAAGAAAACATCAAAGGTAGAAAATTTTGCCGTCTTGAAAACTCACCTAAAGCTGGTGCATTATTTAAAAATACATGCGACAGAATATACGAAGTGCAAAAAATAAGTCCTGCTTGTTCTAGCGAAAAATCGAAGTCCCAAAGTGGAATATTGCAGAACTTTAATTCTAACGTTTATCAAAATTTATATAGTATTATATCTATAATGCTGCAGGTGGGTAGTTCAGGATAACCTTTGGAGCCGTGACGCCTTATACTTTGAAACGGGGTATCGCTCAGAACTTTACGTTATTACGAAAGAAGGGAGACAAAAACCCAAAATGTGGTAGCGTTCGGCCGCGATAGTTGATAACTGTTGCTGGCAACGTGATTTGCCTGTACCGGGACTCAAGTACACTGCGCTTCTCGAGTCGACGTAAACGCGGCTTATCTATAATCTGTAATTTGTATGTTACCGACTTCAGTAAACAGTAAGGTGTGTTCCTAAAGACTAGGGTTTTCTTTCGTAGTGAGAGTAAACTGAGAGTTTATAAGGCTAGGCCCTTAAGGCTAGGTCCTTTCGGACCGATGGTCTACAAGGTATGGATACACACGCACGTTGTTACCTTAAGGACTCCGTTCCGGACGGACAAAGGAAAAAGGATTATCAGATTGAGAAATAATTTGCAGTTAATTATTTATGAAATAATTACAAAATTAAAAGTTTTTGTTTAGAGTATAGACAGTAGCTTAGAGAATAAATATAAATACAAAACGTTTGTTGTCGTTGGAGCGAAACTTAATTAAAGTATGGGTTAAGCCAAAAATATTGAGGTGTTTAATATATTACAAAATGTAGTGTGAGCATATATTGGTCAATAAAAGTATGAGTTCGAATATAATATAATATAATATAATATAATATAATATAATATAATATAATATAAGATAATCATGTATGCTTCACGTGTTGACCGTGTTTTTGACTCTTCTGAGAGTAAAATTTACTGTGCGCCCATTAACATTTCTTTAATAAAAACGACAGCCAAGCAAATGGTCGAGTTCGACAGCAAACTATGTGCACGTATGCTTGTGTATTTATATAATGCTCCTATCTACACACACAGATACATTGCGTAAATTTCTAGAATAAAACGAAGAGCAAGCTCGTAAGTAACAAACAAAGAGTTGCTGGTTCTTATCGTGTTCTAAAATTGTTGGTTCATTCATTATACCCTATACCACTTGTGGTACGGGATATGTTAAGCTTGTACGGACATATGTAACACGTAGAAGGGCTTAAAGTAGACCCACATTATAATCGTAATCATTTTCTGAATTGATCTAAGCCTGTCTGTCTATTATGATCTGACGTTCATCATGAAGCATTGAAAATTATACCTTTTTGTCGCGGAGAATTCAGTTTTCATTATATGAGAGGGAGTTCAAAAATTGCCCCAGCCAGTTTTCACCCCAATTTGGAATACTGAAATACTATTGCGTAGTCACTTTTGTTGAGAAAATTGTAATTTTTTCCATATAAAAGCGGCTCAAAATAGGACGTTATATGGGGAGTAGTCGAAAAAATGGATCGATCCGACCATTTTCCTTGAGTCAAAGCACTTCACTGCAGCAAATTTCATCAAAATATCTCCAGAATTGCGACCTATAGCGTGAACGCAAATTTACATGAGCAGACATATGCCGGACAGACAGGCCTTTCCGCATATTATATACTTCCGCATTAACTTAATACATCCTTAATATACCACAAGTGGTGTGGGTATAAAAATGAACTGCACCAAACTTGGGCCATTTCGGCCTCGGCTTTTGACTCCTCTCAGGCAGAAAAATCTAAGTTTTAAAAGGTTATGATGAAAACCGGGCCATAAAAGCAATTTCGTATATAAAATTAACTCTACAAAATGTGGAAAAGTATAAGGTTTAATATTTTATGATGAAAATTGATCCATAATAGCAATTTGATATAAAAATTAATTGTGGTGAATCCTTGAACCCCTTGGGCATAACCATTCTTACGGCAACCAAGCCTTTGTTTGCATAGACGGCTAATTTTTAATATATAGTTCTGGGATAGTAAGTTCCTATAAACATAGGATATAATTTTTGCATTCTATGAAGAAAATATAGATTAAAAATGAACAAATGCGGTGTAGGGTATTTAATGATCGCCCTAGTCCGACTATAAATTTTCACTTGTTTTTTTTGTATAAAGTTAGCACATTCGCCCACAGCAATTTGCTTCAAACAATATAACCACCATCTATATGTCTGCTTGGGTATCGCAAATGTTGCGATGCCTAAGCATAAATTCATCGAACCAATTTTTTAGTGTTGTATACAAAGGAGCATCGCGTCCTAAGACCTTAAATGCTCAAGTTTTCATAGATTTCTGCTCTGATAATCTTTCTTATCTATGTATTATGGTAATGCATTTATATGTACTATGAAAAGGTTGACATGTTTGCTAAAATGATGGCTACTTTAACGCTAGTTCTTGTCTTTACTAAAATACATTTCACCATAATGCGATATCGAAAGCTAAACAAAATTATATGACAAAAAATGAAAAAAAGTAAAAATTACATAGAAAACGAAATTGCTAGGTTAGCGGGAAAGTTCTGTCGCATATTAAATAAACCACTTGAATTTGAAGATGTTTCATGTGTACTGCACCATTCGAAGGGTAGATGTCGAGTTACTTTGCAATTGCAAAGTGATTATACGTGCATCCCATCCCAATACAGGCAACGAAGATCGACGATCTCCTTGGAGAGGGAAATTTTCTGAACGAAATCTGGCAAACTACCTTTGGCAAGTTTACAGCAACATTTACTTCGCTTTCTAACGTATCTCATAACTGTTTATATATTGCTCTCTTTCTGGAACTTATTTAGTATTAATACAATGTCTTAAATGCACTTTCTTCACTCTGCACTTTGCGACTAACTGATCAAGAGTATTGATAGTAGTCTTTATATATGCCACGAGCACTAAGCTAAACAATGAGACCCCAAATGACACATTCTGTCTGTTTGTCTTGCCTTGATAATATTACTTTACCTAGAGACAGCAAAAATTCGAACGTACAGTGAGACACCGCAAAATTACTATACTTACCGTAGATAACAAACAAATGTCAGTAGAATTACAGAAGGAACATCGCATCGTTAAACCTAAATTGGTTTCGCAAGCAGAAGAAATGTTATCTATGGTAAATTTAGGAAGCATATATTAGGGTGTGAACTGTTGTAAAGTTGTTGTGTTTTTTGCACTTACAAAGCTGCTCCTCTGCAAATGGTTTCAATATTACTAATAATAACCACAGAAAATAATGATTCAACATCGATCTGAGTAAGGTACTTCATCCGACAAGAGTTGTGAAAAGAGGCATGAAAAGGTTTTATCTGAAATCTTATTTACGACGTATCTACCTATTCAGCGACCCGTATAAATCATTGAAAATTTCCGCTGAACATATATTAGAATGGAGAATCGAAAGAGCGCCCTGCTGTCCAGCATAATGGACTTATCGTGAGGCATAAGCCATACTTTTTTACTGAGTATCGTATGGAAGAGTGAAAAAATAATTATGTTTACGAAATGAATATTTTCTTACACTACATGTACACAAATCATAAAAATGTACTATGATCTGAAATATCGGTGAGTTTATATGTTCTTTACGTGACCTATAGTGCGTATATCAGTATTTTATAATTGGAAAAATATGGAATTTCCTATAAGGATTAAAAACCGTTCAAATACATACGAACATTGGGAAACGTTGTGATTTTTTCCAAAAATCAATAAAACTTTCGCATGAGAAAGTGACAAGGAATCGTTTTTGGTACAAAATATGTTCGCTCATTTTATTCATTTATTTATTTTGTTTTTTTTTTTTCATAAAATGAAAAGCAATTTGTTGATCATGCGCAAAATATTTTGCGAATGATTTATTGTTTCTTAAATTTAATTTGGCGCCCACCTTATCGCAATACTGATAATTATTTCTAAATATATTTAATTGTTTGTGGAATAATTGAAGGAACTAGTACTAGGAATGGATCGAATCATAAATGTCATCATAAATGTTTCGCTCCTGCTATCTAAAATGAAACTAATTTCATAGTTACGTATGATACGTAGCTTAATTAGTTATATACTGAAATATCGGACATTATATATGAGTTACAATTTGAAAAATTCCTTTACGCCCATCATTACAGTCTACTGCAAAAGTAATTTGCGTTATTTTAGTTGCAAAATTTAAAAAAACCTATTACACGCTTTATGCAATTATAAGCACGTGTAAAAGGTCACCGAAAGAGGCTTTAGCCTGCTTACATTTCTAAAACCGGAAATGTGTAAATGTGTGTGTATAACGGAATTGATATAAAACGAGTAAAAACACGCTATAGTTCGGCACAGCCTATTATTAAATACCCGTCACTGCTTTAAAATTATTTAAACATCGACCTTTCAAAGTAAGGCATTATATGGGAAGTGATTGAAAAAGTGATCCGGCCCGTCCTTCGGCTAAAACATGTCGGCGTAGCAAATTTCGTCAAACGGTCTAAGAAATGGTCGCTTTAGGTTGAACACAAGAAAATAAAACAGACAGGCGGACAGACGGACAGACAAGCTTTTTCTTTTCCTATGACCAACCATTCAGGTGATGTCTTCTATTCGTGCAGGCAAGACGGTGATCGACAAGGGTTACAGGAAGAGAGGGGAGGAGAAAGGGAGCACTGCTTGTGAACGTTGAACTTGAACATGGAGACATCAGGTACGTCAGGAATGGCCATTATTTATAGATCCCCCAATTGTGTAAGGTATAAAAATATATTTCTAGTTTCGATGCATCATGTATTATCATCCTCTATTAAAGAAGAAGATTGGTCTCAATCTTCACTTAACTATACTCGTCAGATTAAACGAGAGTATTCAAAAATCTAATTTATACCAAGAAACTTGGGAAAAAAAAGACTAAATTGAAAGAACGAAGGCGTACACTTTGAAATAATAAACTATTTATAAAAAATTTCATATTTGCTGAAAATTTCTTAAAAATCTTTCACCAAATATTTCTGAGAATAATATTTAGTTTTTTTTGTTTTTTCAATTGAGTCGAGCTATCTATCTATCTAAAGTTATTAGATTTGAATTTGAAAAATGGATTATTTCCATGTACTGCGATTTGTCCACCACTGAGCACATGTTTATGGAAATATTTATATAATTTTGGCAACATACCACGTTCCCCTACACAATACATTGTTATCGGGATGTCAGACAATAATGTTCTCAGCACGCGGGATGCATGCTTTGAAACATGTTGACGATTGCAGAATTTATTCATTTGAAAAGTGAACCGAATGAAAAAAAAAAAGAAAAAAGAAATAAAGAAATAAAAGAGCTAGGAGGAAAAAGACGAGAGCTGTTCGTTAAGCAATGTTGCATAAACATTTGCTCGGATGCTGTGTGTTGTGCAGTCGTTCGCTTTACCTCAAGAATGTTTCGTATCCTCTGTTGGATGATGTGTTAAAAGGTTTCAATATATCGTTGTCAGTTTTTGTTGTGTGCTTGGCTCTTCACAAAGTATAAGAGCTTTCGGCAAACAAGCATACAAATTGACATGAAGTGCTATCAGCCTTCTAAGCATTCATTCAAATACTATTACGAGCGAATTTTCTTTAATGAAGTGACGCGCGTTTGTCTGCCATTGTGTAAATATTGTATATTACAGTGACAAAAAAATATAATTAATGTCTAATGTTAGAGAACTAAATATAAAATATATATATATATAATACAAACAAACATACATATAGTTTATTTAAATATTTGCGATTTATTATTTACTGTATATAGAAAGAGAGAGGGCGTACGTATGTTCGCATTACTTATTACCAATGGTAAGTGTAGGCGAATAATAATAATAATATTAATAATAATAAAAATCAAACGGATTACGTGAGTGTTTTTGTTTTGGTAAGAAATTCTTATTGGAAAAATCAGACACTTAATCGGATAATAAGCTCAGTCATTAAATCTCATTAAACAGCATTGAAAGTGAAATGTTTTCTTTCATTTACATACATATATAACGCACCGACGGTTTAATGTAATGCAATAACACATATATCAACTGGTAGATTGATTTCCGTTTCCGTCAATTAACTTTTGTTAATCGTTAACATGAACATATGTAAATAATTAATTGAATTTAAATAAAAATAATGAATTAAAAGATTAAAAAAATTAACAAATTATGTCAAATTATGCCGATTATACCGATAACTTCTACTTTCGTTTAGTTATTGTCGTTGTTGTCTTATATTTATTAAAATATAATGATATTCACGTATGTAGGCAGACATGTGTAGTCGTCATATCGGCAATAAAAAAAATACTGAATCTATTTTTAAATATATATATATATATATATATGAAAAATCTGTTTCGTTATATGCAAACAAAAAAATAAAAAAATAATAAATAGAAAATAAAAAAAAGATAATACATAAATAAATGCACGACATATGTATTAGTTCATCGGATATAGAGGTGAGGTATTCGGTACTGTAGTGCTTTCTCGTTGAATGATATTGAAAGAGTTTTTGTGCGTATTTTTTTTCCTCTTTTTTCTTTTTGTTATAGGCTTTATTATATAAAAGTTCTTGTGTTAAGACAAAGAAAATTATTAAAGCAAAAGATCGACAATTTCATTTAAGGTCGATCCGTGCTTACCTGTCTATCACTTTTCTTTTGTTCAATTTACTTGGAAAATTTTCGCAAAAAATTTATTACTTAAATTAAATTCTAATTGCTTTGTCACTTAAAACGACAGCATGCACAAGCATTTACGTTGTATTTAGTTACATAGTTAATGGTCCTTGTATGCGTTTGAAAAAATTTAATTATAATAAAAAAAAAGAAAAATGTAATAATAATAATAATAATAATAATAATAATAATAATAATAATAAATTGCAAGATTTTATAAAATATACAACGCATAGACAAGCATACACACAATTAGTTATGTGTACGTCTACTTGGTAAAATTACAAAATTTTTAAATACATTCCTGTGCATATAATATAAAAGAGTACGCCAATGCGAACATGAATGGCTATAAAAGAAAAAAAAAAAAAAAAAAAAAGAAGAAAAATGAATTGCTTTCTACTTATATGCATACGTTATGTTTTAGCCGTTTTGCACCAGCTATTCCCTGTAATATTGTTTATGTTTGTTTGCTTGTATCCATTTGCCCCTGCATCTCCATATATATACATCGTACGGTGAGAAATGTACACACAATATTTGTTTATTCATCTATTTAGTCTACAACCATTTGTTCTTGTTAATCGAAATTGAATTAAAATGTAAAAAGAAACGGTAAAATGCAAGCCAAAGGAACTAATATATATATATATATATATATATATATATATATAGATATATATGTATATAGGTGAGCTCAATTTGTTTGCTTTGTGGCCGAATAACCGAGAAAACACAAATTGATGATGATGTCGGCGATGCTGTGATGACGGCACAATTGTTTCTCAAATAAACAAAAACGTACTTACAGTAATGATGCAAAAAGTCAATTACACTACTTTTTAAAATAACATTTTCGGCGAAAACTATAAATTGATTCAAAATATTAAGTAGTATTAATACACACGCATATTAGAAAACCATAATACCATAAGTATTCATTTCATTTATTTCGATACATACACTTACATACGTGTATGTAATGATCATCTCTTTCGCAAATTTTAGTTTCATTCAATCAATCAATTCATTTTGCCATTATAGAATTGAAACGACTGAACGAATTAGTGAAGTATGCCTTCTCCTTTTTGAGGAGGTTAGTCGAGTTAATTTGCGGTAATCTTCCAAAACGTTTAGTAAGAGTTAGCAACATATGAGAATAGCATTTAAATTAAAGGCGACGAGAAGGCACTTGTATCTGTATAGATTTCTAAACAAATTTTGTACGAGTTTTCGCACGAGAAATATATAACAAAAGGCAGTGCTTGGCACAGTTTTTGAAGATCGGTCATCTGAATTGTATGAAAGGGGTGATAGATAGTACATTGACATTGTACGTATTGAACGCATACTGTGCTTTCCATTTAAGATAAGGATGCCCTTTGCCGAAAAATAAAACAAGCAATGTTGGTGGAATCTTTGCCGATATATAGGTATGAGACTTTTCAAAGTTATTGTAACGGGTGTTTTCTAGGATGTAAAAAATTTTTAGAATGTTAGGGAAAGTAAAATTTTTGAAGCATGAATTGATGGAACATCAGTTCTGCCAAAAAAAATCTGAGCATATTCTGACTTTTACTTATTCCTATAGTAATGAAAGTATGAGAAATTTGTGGCTGGAAGACGATTTAAATTGAATGGGTGGAAGCGAAAATGGCAGGTGTCGTGTAGGCATTTGGGCGTTATAGGCGTGCCCTTTGAAAAGTTTAGGACAATTCCAAATTTTTGTGGAAATTCGTAGGCGATATCTTCATTTCCGCCAACGGGAGAATGTTTACCACAAATACTACGAGGTTGCGCAAACAAACTGATGGACAGACGAACAGGTGGACATGGTCAGGTGCATTGCAAATTTAAAACTGGCCAAGAATTTGTGTGCGTTATAAAGGTATTGAAAAAACAATTAGACTTTGATATTGACTATAAAATTTCGTAGGCGTGGTCAATTTGTTTCACTTCTGTACGCAAACGCTGCAGCATCGACCATAGAATATGCGCTCAAATATTTGTACTTTTTGTTGCTATAGTTTATGCGTAATGAGTACAAAAACCATCTCTCATTCTTTTTGAAAAATAGATGCGTTCTCAGTTTAATTGGCGCTCTTGAGCGTATACTTCAACCGATTTGCCCCATTTTCAATACCAACTTGCGGGCAAGAATTTCCAATATCTCTGTCAAATTTGAAGTCATTTTTGTTCATTGTTGCGGCCGGGAGAATGTTTACAACAGCCATTAGACAGACGGATAGATGGACAGACGAACAGACGAACATGTATAAGTTCATAAATACAATCTTGTATATAGTATTTAGTACGGTTCTCAGTGAAGTACTTTTGCATGCATGCAAAATATATTTGGTGAATCTTTTGGAGCAAAAATTGTTCGTTGGGTATAAATATCAATAAATAAAGTGAATCATTGCAGGCCTTCCAATGAATGAGACATAACAAATTATATATCAATTATTAAAATGATTTATAACTAAGACAAAGACATACGCCGTAGTTTGGGAATAATACTATAAGTTGACTAAAGCACGTGTATTTAGTTTCGGATGTAATATCAAAAGAGAGTAAGGAAATTACACTCATCTTAAAGCGAAAATGTAACTCCGCACCAGTCTACTAAATCGAAGCAAGAACTGTTACATAGATAGATTTGCGAATTATTTATTTCAAAATTTATGTTGTAAGTAAAAATATGTTGGAAAATTTGAAATTTCGAAGCATAGTCAAGCAGACGAACGAAAACGACTATATCGACACCTAAATCGAACTGAACGCAATAAGTAGAAAGAAAATTAATATTAGCGCAAATCATTGATGACAATTGAATATGTATTTGCCGTTAGAAGAAGGCGTTACACACGGACGCATATTCAGGTTAGAGACCAATCGGAGAGGAATTCTAACGCAATTCTCATAAATATCTACACGAAAAATGTAGTCGTTTTCTGCTAAATGTCGAGAATTCTTGATGACAATATATGATATTGCTTGTGATAGATTTATTACAGGCGTTGTAACAGGTTCATGAGCTTAATTACTGGATTATAATTTAATTGTAAAAGTACGCGCACATTGAAAAATACTGTGCACATACTATGTAACTATTTGCGGATTTTGCAAAACACATATATAGAGAAATTATCAATTCGTTACAATTACTTTTCGTTAAGTTCCTTGTTATTTTTGTAATTATTTTTCTTTTCTAGCTACTGTCTGTCTGGTTAGATTCTTAAAAAAAATCTGTTTTCTATAACATGAATGTCTTGCTTGCAGCGATTGAAGGAGAAACATTTAATCAGTTCCGTGGTGATGCGTATTCGCTCACGACTGACGCTAACTACGTTAGAGAAGCTTACCACGTAAAATATATTAAACACGCGGAATTCCTTGTGGAATTAACTTGTATGCACTTGTACAGTGAGGCACGTCCTATAGCGGAGGCAAGATAATCTTTTTAAGAGAACAATAATAGATTAATTTTTCTAATTTTGAAAGGTACTGAGTGTAATGGGCCAGAGCTCATAATTAAATGCCATACACCAATTCGCTTAATACTGTCATTTATATAATGACTTTGCAAAATAAGATGCTGTATGGGAAGTGGTCGAAAAAGTGGGCTAATCCGAATCATTTTTAATAGCGTTCGTCATTGGGCTAGTAGGTTGTACACAAACATAGAAGAAGGACAGACGGACCGAAGGACAAAAAAGCTTAAATCAATTGAGAAATTGATTTTGGATTGATCGGTATAACGAAA
Source organism: Glossina morsitans morsitans (assembly GCA_001077435.1). Classification (NCBI taxonomy): domain Eukaryota; kingdom Metazoa; phylum Arthropoda; class Insecta; order Diptera; family Glossinidae; genus Glossina; species Glossina morsitans. Next base: position 46,545 of record CCAG010013759.1, on the reverse strand, counting down.
GGTGGGTCTATCTCAAGCGCTCCTGGATGTTATATGAAATTAATGCTTGAATTTTTATTTTTGAAAAGATAACTCTTATGGTACATAAATATATTTTTCAAATTTTTTACAAACAAAATAGAAACGTTGTAGGTATCAAACTGAATGTGTTTTGTTTCTCTCTTTGAGCGGCCTTTTGCATTAAGGAAAGATACACTCACTTATCAACGTCATAAAAAGTTTGTATGATTTCATGAGATTTTTTTGATAAACTGTACTGTTTGCGGTACACCCCCAAATGTTCGACTTCTTGTCTTATGGATTTTATTCAGCATTTTAGAGTAATTACCAGCACCAAGTCTTTCCAAATCGCTTTCATAAATTTGGTTTTTGTTATTCGAAGCAAATTTCAATGAGACGAAAAAAAACTGATATAAACGAGAGTGTACGATACCCAAAAGAACTCTCGAACAAAACGTTCTTATTATGTTTTCATAATCTCGATTTCGTTCACCATGTGCCGACGCTTTCAGTTATTCCCCGTTGCACGCATTGATTCAACGATTTTATCGAAATAAATTCTGTTCGTTTCTCTCTCTCTCTCTCTCTCTCTCTCTCTCTCTCTCTCTCTTTTTTTCTAAAGAATAGAATACAATCTATTTTTTATATTATTTTTGAATAAGCAAAGACATTATAGTCGAACTAAACTGACCATTAAACACCCTACGCCACTTCGCTTTATACAACTCTTCATTTGTTTTTATAACAAAATATCAAAAATGGTGCCACGTTTCCATGCAAAGATGTACGTTTCACAAGAGCTTTTATGTGGGAGTTAGTGCAGAAAACCAAAGAAACTGCTGGATTTCCGTGGTCTCAATTTGGTGCAGTTCATGATTTTATCAAGTTATCAATTGAATTAATTTCATGACAAAATGTCTGTTTGTCATATCAAGGCTCACTTTTTCATAGGAACGATTTTTTATTTATGAAAATTTTGAAAATGAAATCTAAAAACATTAATTTGGATTAATTTGATGAAGACAGGTTTACGCCTCACGCTAAGCTACAATTAGTATTGGTAATGGCAAGAGAAAGGGATTTCGTTGAGACGGAGTACTCGTACGATGATTTCCGCGAAAGGAGTAAAGTAAGAGGGAAACGCTTGGTTCCAAAATGTTAGTAAACTGATCGAATCACAAATTGCAGTAAATTTGCTATCGTTCGTTATATTTCTTCTGCACTCCTCTTTCCCGTGGAACTCTTGTATAGCTCCTGCGGTATACAAGCCGCATTGTGTTTGGTGATATTCGCGTAAAAGAGTTTTCGTTCGTTGGTCCGGCTCGTACACATTTTGTATGCAACTTGGAGAATAAAATTTGCCAGGTTAGGTCGTTTTATCCGAACAACATCTTGAATCTGTAGTTGAGGTGCTGATTTTAATAAATTTTAATTTGGGGCCAGTTTTACTTTCTTTTGTCTGTTAATATTTGAAAAGTTTTCTTCTACGAATTTTCAACTTTTGTACGTTAAAGCATCTTTTGTCATTTCATGTGTCTGTGTGTCTGTTCCTTGATATTTCTTGCAAAACCAAATTTCTTCTTGTAATCACAAAATGCCATCCTATCGGTTAACGAATAGTGTAAGAAAGCCAATAACTCACCAGCAAACTGTTGAATTTAATTTCGTTTAGAGCTCTTTATAAATATTTTCCAATGAACTGCGAATAACAGGTTGTCTTAGGAGATTTTAGGAAGTTTAAAAGGATATAAGGCAGTAAAAAGCATAAATTTACGGTCTACTGTCCGCATTAGGAAGTGAAGCCTGTCCGCCTGACATGCGGGCATCCTACCCATTGGAGTATACGATAGTCCAGCAAGAGGAAGGCTAAATGCCTAATATCTATATTCAAGAGAAGTCTAATCACCATAGACAACAGCATTAGAATGCTCTGCTAATATGTCAGATGGCGACAACATCCCTATGAAAATCTAAATCTGCTCTACTTCTGTCTCTTCTTCCCTTTTTCCAATGTTTTGAAATATTGAAAATATCACTAATTTCACCAAAAAAAAATCGCAATAGACACGCACAATGCGATACACATAACCTTCGCTAATGTCGTCCCTATAATTTTGATACGCCTTCTACTTCGCAATATGTTTGTGAAACATTTGATTTTTTCATTTAAAATATTATAATGTGTTGGTATTTTTGAGTGGGAATATTTTAAATGTATGCACAAACGTTCACATACAACCAAGTTGAATATAATGTAAAGAAAAAAAAACAAAATCGCAAAAAAGGCAGAGCGATATAGTTCGCGTTCATTGATTTTCCATTTAGATTAGATTTAGGTTTTTATTGCAGGCCTTAAAACGTTTGTATTCGCCTTTCTGATTAAATTCCGATTGATTTGTTGTCTGTATTTGGCCAGTCAGTTGTTTTTTCATATCGGAGCGCGTTTCTTGTCGAAAGTATGTTTCTACGCACTTTTACATCTCGCTATAAGGAAGTACGAATTTTTTTGGTCATGTCTTAAACTACTTTATAATAGTTATTGCGGCGCTTACAATGAACGCAAATTTTTGTAAATCGTCTAACACAGTTACACACACAGTTGAAGGGGAAGTGTAATAAAAAAAGAAATGTTGATACTCTTCCCATGATCATGATAAGTTAAAGCACCAAAGTAATTAAAACAAATGTTATGATATTAAGTGAACGGAAATGTTGCGCCCCTTTAAGAGGTGCGATCATTGTTTCTTATTTCCTATCTCCACAAGTGGCAAGCAATGATATCGTGAAATTATTTAAATTATTTGTTCAAAAATTTGTTCTGAGCAGTTGGTGTAGAGACATGCGTGCGTCCGCCTTTCTGTTAGTGTCATAGTGTACATAATTACTACTAAGTCTTTCCCCCCATCCTGTCTGGCCGTTATCGTATCAACACGTATATAGGGAACGCCAACTGAGAGAGAAGCTATACGTAGTTCTTTATAAATTTTTGGATGTTGCTGCTTGATCTAGATTACTTTATATGCCTGCGGCGGACTTGAGGAAATGCTAGCCACATCTCTGTTTCGGATGCACACTTCTTATGATTTTCGCGCATATATAATTGTTTGTATTGCTAGGAAAACCACATATTTAGTCAAATAAATCTTAATAAAAAACTGTCTGATTCTGTTTAAGATCAAGATACAAAGAATTTTGATTGTTGATAAGCTGGAGTCCCAAACACCCAGAGATATTATGAAGTTGAGACAATTAATAAAAATTTATAGGTAACAAATGGACATTGGGATCTCGCGTGTAAGAAAATTAACTAACTCTTGGGAACAAAATGCACTATTTCTAAACTGTCTTGAAGGCTTACCAATTTAGGATCAAGTTGAAGCGACAAGCGGGTAACCTTATTAAGGGCGTTTTCGTGCGCGTTGCAATGCAAACTTATGGAATTCGAACTCTCTCTAGTGTCTCGAACTAAAAAGTTCTTTTAATTCTATAAATAGTTCTTTATAAATTTTTTAAAATATACTTTACGCTCCTGTCCACTTTACATTCAAATGATGTGAACGTGATTTAAGGAAATGTGGGATAATAACTAAGCAGGGCGGAAAAAACTTAATATAAAAGCAGGCATATATATAGATATATAGGGAGAAGTATTCTCGGCGTATGACTAATGCAAATGATACGCTAAAATGTTGCATCAAAAACCGTTGGGGCGTATGTGGAACTCTTTTGAGTTTCCCTTGACTTCGACTGGTTGTTATTATCTTTATTTTATTGAATTTTCAAATACCATCACGTTACGCTTACTTAATACTTGTAAAATCAACGAATTTAATTTTAATATATTAACTTAATATTGTTTTTCTTTTTCTTTGTTTTTTGTTTTTCTTGCATTTTTTTTTTCTTTTTTTTCCTAGAGAATGTTTGAAGATGAAATCATAATATTTGCGACGCATGAAAACAATGAAAGGAAAGAATTCGTAATTTAAGAGCAAAGGACAAGAGGAAAGGAAAAAGGAAGAAAATTCAAAAATTACGAAACAAAATTGTCTCCGATTCAGCATTAAATGTCAGACAACAAAACGCAATTGCTTTTATTGCGGAGCAATGCGGGCGTTTAGAATTAGAATAACTGCAATGCAAATGCTGAGGCAACGATACGATTGTTGTGAACCAAATTCTGTAAATTGTGACACACAGATGCATCTGCAACTCACTACAAGCAACTGGTAGATGTTCTTTCTGCTAGATTGGAACTGATGATAAGCAGCAGGGCTGCTTGCAATGTTTGCGTGAATCAATGTCAGTGTGCCTTAAAAATGCAATTTCGCAAACCCTGCAAGAAACCAAAGACAAGCAAATTTAATTGTTACTCTTTTAATATGTTGCCTAGAAATTAGATTGTGTCTCCCCTACGCTTTGTATGTGTTCCACTTTTCTGCAATTGTACGTGTTTGTGTAGAAGTTAAAGTCAAGTTTGTTCACAACTCAAATTGGGTAGACATTTCTTTTCCGTCCCGTTGAGCAAACAACTATATATATGCTATGCAAAATATCCATGCACGAGGAAAACAAAAAAAAAAGAAAAGGCAAAGAAAAGAAAAGAAAAGAAAATATTAAAAATTATATTCAAAAATAGAATACAAAGTACAATAATAAATATTCCCAGCACGGTACAAAGCAATTACGTATGAATTGAGAAAAAGTTCACTCTCCTTTCATCCAGCCGGCGTCTCCATTGCTGACACATAATCTGCTGCATAAAATATATACAAATTGAAACTTAACGACAACAATCCAATCAAATCGCTTTTTGTTTGAAAGTTCGTTTCGGTGCTGGCACAGACGTCATCGTTTATATGTCCAGAAGGTGAACAAAACAATTTTTATTAACAATAACGGCCCAAGAAAGGCATATATAGATACGTATCCACTAGATCTACGATTGGCTATGACATCACCCTGGCTATGGCGTACACTTCATAATGCTCTTATTCGGAAGTAATTACGAAAGCAAAAACGAAAGGAATAACTTTTATTGTTAAGTAAGGAGAGAGGAACAGAGAGAGAGAGAGGAAATTTATATTAAATAATATAAGATAAAGATAATAATAATAATCGATACAAGTAAAATCGCAGCAAGGCAAGAACATAAGAGAACGAAATCTTATTGTGATATAGTATTAATATTAATTTCATTTTAGTAAAAGTATAACTCAAAACTCGAAAAAAAAAGAAGAAGAAGAAGTAAACTTTCAAAGGAACTCAGTTCCAGGTCATTCTGAAGAAATTTATCTACAATTACTAAATGTTTTAACGAGTACTGTATTATTCAATTAATTCTTAATAATAAGGTCAAGTAACCATAATAATAAGAAAGGAATTAATCGGAAATATTAAAAATATGTTACGTTTAATTTTACTTAACATCCCGCTGAAATATTAAGTTTATTTTATCTACCATCCATCCACTCCTGGCCCATAGAAGAGAAAATTAAATAAGTAAAAACCGATGATTGACATAAATGGTAATGATAGCGTTTACTCGTTTTTAGGGCCTCAGTTGCAGACAGCGCAGGTGTTAACAACAGACGATATTGATAATGCCGGCGAATTCGATTTAGCCCCGATCGACGTTCGTGACTTTCTAGCTAGTGCCAGTGGCAATGACCTCATTCAACAAACAGCAACGGATTCGACAAGGCATCCGGCGTTACTTACGTCGGAAAGGTTTTTCAATTTCACTCTCTACACTGTTTACGACGGCGACAATGATTCATTGTCCAGCACGCAGCATTCGTACGACAGCATTGAAAACTGGACAAAGACATGCGAAAACGTTTACGATGCTCAATCGAGTAGCAATCTCTTGGAGTTTTGGGTCTGCGGCATAGCACTGAACATTGTCGGAATTTTGGGTATTATTGGTAACATTATATCGATGATTATATTGTCACGACCACAAATGCGTTCTAGCATTAATTATTTGCTTATAGGCTTAGCCTGCTGTGATACCATTTTAATTGTTACCTCAATGCTATTGTTCGGCATACCGTCCGTATATCCGCACTCAGGCTACTTTTTTTTGTATTATAATTATGTGTATCCGTTTATATCGCCGGCTGTATTTCCAATAGCTGTTATTGCGCAGACGGCGAGTATTTACATGACATTTACGGTAACTTTGGAACGCTACGTGGCCGTCTGTCATCCTTTAAAGGCTCGGGCATTGTGTACGTATGGTCGAGCGAAAATCTATTTTGTTGTATGTGTGATATTTGCGTTGCTCTATAACCTGCCCCGATTTTGGGAAGTGCTCACGGTTACTTATCAACCGCCTGGCAGTTCAGTTGTATTGCATTGCGTTCGTCCTTCGCCGCTTCGACGTAATTTAACTTACATTAACGTCTACATACATTGGTGTTATTTGATTGTCAACTATATCATTCCCTTTTTGACCTTAGCGATACTCAATTGTCTTATCTATCGTCAGGTGAAGAGAGCCAATCGCGAACGTCAACGTCTCTCACGTTCTGAAAAGCGAGAAATCGGTTTGGCAACTATGTTGTTGTGCGTTGTGGTCGTATTTTTTCTTTTCAATTTCTTAGCCTTGGTTTTAAATATATCTGAAGCATTTTATAATTTTATTGATCCATCGCTTACCAAAATTTCCAATCTCTTAGTAACGATTAATAGCAGTTGTAATTTCCTTATTTATGTTATATTTGGCGAGAAATTCAAGCGCATTTTTTTGTTGATTTTTTTCAAGAGACGCCTCAGCCACGACCAGCCCGATCTCATACATTACGAGAGTTCCATATCGAACAATGGTGATGGTACCATAACACATCGGTCGTCGGGGCGTTTCTCTCGTCATGGCACTCAACGTAGCACCACGACCACATACTTGGTCACCGGATCGGGAAATAATATATTGAATACACGGCTCTCGGACACACAGACCTCACCGGGAATAATAAAAATTAAACGCACTCGAGCACCATCGCCAGGACCGGTTGTCTATTACCCGGCACGTGATTTACAACGTACGTCTCCACTGCTAATATCGAATAACAACTCGCCATTAGGCTGCCATTGGGTGGATGGCAAAAGCAGGCAAATGACATCGGGATTTTGATATTCGAATTCCGTCCCTTTTAGCATAACCTGGACTGATTATATGATAAACACAAAGAGAGGAGTTTTTCTATTTTCCTTTTTGGTTGCTTTCTCATAAATAGTTAATAAATTCGCTTAATTGAAAATACTTGATTAAGCCATCTCGCCGATGGGAAATACAACACATGCCGAGGGAGTTTACTCTCCAAAAACAAAAAAAAAAAAAATACATAAATAAATAAATAAAAATAAAATAAAAAAAAAAAGTAAGTAATACGGTTGTGTAACGACGCTAACTTTTGACTGTTAAAATTTGATTCTTATTGAAACGTTTGCAAATTGTTATGATTGAAAAACTATTTCAAATATTATATTAAAATATCAATTTCATGCAAATGTCGAGAGAAACTTTTTATGATAATTGCAACGTTTTAAATCATATTTAAATGTATTTAGTGTTATTAGTTTTAAATATGTATGTACGCATATACCCGCATATATGTCTATATAGTTTGTAATTATATGCTATAAATCGATTAGATTGTCTATTTATGTGGCAAGCTAACGTGTGTACACTTAATAATGAGTTTGATATACAAACAAACAAAAAAAAAAAAAAGAAGAAAAATGAAAGTTTAGAAAAGACCTAACGGCTGATCAGCTACATTATCTATACAGTCTAAGAAATCTAAAATGGGTGCTGGAATATAAAAACCTAAAATTATTCTTTGTGCGTCGTTTTTCTTACAATTTTGGTTTCTGATACAATGAATGATGAAAGTGTTGAAAGCTTTTTTTGCGAATTTTCAGTAAATACGTACAGTATTTTTCTTGTACTACTTTAAGCATAGGCTAGGTATATATATGTATATCCATAAAAAAATATATGTATATATGACATATTGCTGATGTCTATTGTGTAGGGTAACGTTTCACACAATCAAATGTATTTTGTAAATAATAAAACTTAATTTATACTGATTGTATAGCAAATTATCCGCGTGTTTGTGTATCTATATTTGTGCGTGTATGGGAAATGCATTGAGCTTGCGGAATATTTAATTATATTTACACGTAACACACATATTTTTTTCATTTTTTTTTTTTTTTTGATTTTTTTAAATATTGTGAGTATGTAAATATAACAGTGCTATGCACTTATATAAGTATGACGGGGATATACTTGCGTATATATGCGTAGAGATATATGTACGTAATATTTATGAATGCATGTAATTGTAATATTCATAGATGTAATTAAATAATAAATGACATTAATTTTAATTCAGACATAAATTGCAGTTTTTTTTTTCTGAATTTCTTTATGTCAATTATTATATAAATAAATAGAACGTGTCTCCTAAGGTAAGCCAATATTTTCAAATAAATATAAACGAAAACTTTTTTTTCATTTCTTTTCTCTGAGTACAACGGTACGTATATGTTTGATGAGTATCTACAAAGTGAAACAGTGCGTATACGTCCCGTTGTATCTCATGATATGTTAAGTTAAATTTTCATCATAGTACGAAACTTGATTTTAGATAACGATATCTATCTGACTGTACAATAATGTTAACGCAAAGGATATGCGTTGTTTTTTTTTTTTTATCTTATCTTTTACACATCATTGAAAAACAATACTATCCTGATTTTCTTCTATTAAAACTTTTCCAGAAACTAAAACATCTCCAGAAACTAAAAACTGTACATTGTTTACCCCACAATGTGTCTGTCTCTTCGTTCGCTTATATATTTTTTAAATTTATATAAAAAAAATAAAAAGGTAATTAACATACCTTTGTTCACACGCAGGTTGTAACGTAAGAACGTAGAACTTACATAATGTAGAATGTGTAAAAGTTTTCTTACTCGAATTTTTAAAAATAAAATGAAGGCGCTCTTTAACTCTTTAAAGAAAGCCCTCGTTTTTTTAAGCTTAATCTCCACTTATTATACCGCTACATGTTGCAATTTTGTACCTAAAACAACCGAGTAAAACTGTTCGGAAAATCTAGAGAGAATCGTAAAATTTTTGTTAAAATGTTTGTTTTTTTTTTTTTTGTATTTGTATCTATTTGTTGTAATTATTCGAAAATCGACAAATTCGAATTTATTGAGCAAATGGCTTGCGGTGTGTGTGCTAAAGCATCCAAATAAAATTTTAAGACAATTGAATGAAACCTAAACTTTTTGTACCCAAGTTATTCATGCTTCAGGAACCATTTAAAATTTCGCCAGCGTTTTTACGAAATCATTTTTGGATGTTTATGGGAGATTAAGTCCACTAAAAAAAAAGAAAAACGCAAACACAAGGTCACAATGCAATGTTACGCCTTAGGCTGATTTAAAAGTTCACAGCAAAATGTGATAAAATACATTTACGTGGCTCTCTCGTTACGCACTATTGGGCACAATACTGAAAAAACAGCAATTTGCTATTAAAAATTGTTTTATTGTTTATGTGTTGCATATGTTCGAATCACATGTTCTAGCATTGAGACAGACGTCTTTGAAACGTTTGTTTTTGGAAACCGTTATTTAAGCGATTTGTCCTTGGCGTTGGGTCACATAAAGAAGTCATTAGGTACAAAATACGAACTTTAAAGCGGACAATCGACTTATCGCACTTTTTGAGCGTTTAAATGATCGCTGAATAGAGGAGATGTTCAATAGCTCGAATTGCCACAATGAAGAGTGATCCGACGCCTTTTTTGTTTGTTTACTTTATTTCACCACAGACTTCCGCCAAACGAAGGCAGTACACAATTCAGCATCGATCACTTTACTTTCCTTTGAAGGTAACTTTACTACACGATCTGTGAGCTTCGATCGCGGACAAACTTTTTTGGAATTGGTTTATCTTCAAACATTCGTAGAGTTGATTGCTGTTTACTTTCCGGCTTATGCACACGGGTTCCTGATTCGTCACTTGGTACGATCTTATCTATATAATTTTAAATACTACTATTGCATTTCTTTAGAGTTTGTTTGAACCAAACGATCCCATGAGATCCCACATCATTTTCACGATTAAATGACCATTTAATATATTATAGATGTTGATGGAACTAGACTAGTGTCAAGATTGCCTCAGTTTCACAGTATGTCGATCTTGCGTTATCAGTTTTTGCGTAGCGTCGATGTTTTCTGGCGTAACAATTTGTTTGGTCAAAAGTGACCAAAAAATCGCATCTAGCAGTAGTGGTTGTTGCTAAGGCGCACAATATAAAGAGTGACCTACAGGTAGTTAGTGCACTCTCCCGTTTTCACTTGTTTTCTAAATTATCTATCCGCGCGATTTATTTGGCATGTTTTTTAAGTACACATGTCTTCGTTTAACGGGAAAGCTTGGTACGCACAATTTTTCCCTGAATTTTCATAGCAGGCAATAGTCGAAGATAGCCAGGTGTAACGAAAATGGTAACTATTTTAAAAGATTCGTAGTGTAACTCCTGCAATTTGGAAACCACAAAAACACTTCTGTAACCTCTTTCACCTCTGTGACCTCCTTTGATAAACACTTGTTCTTTCTTTTTCAAATCAAATCTTTTCTTACGAATCCATTCACCCGATTGATTCAAAAAGTTGGATTAACATAGTGCTTTTAATTTTTCAGAAATTTGCAAGTAATCAGGTAACGAAGTTTTGAAAATCTCATTTCATAATCCCTTCGACCGGCTTTAATTGCTTTCGATGTTTTAAGATTGAACGACCGTGCTCTGTCTATACATTGCTTCAAAATTTATTGATAAGATTGTATGTCGAGTTGTGAAAGAAGTAACCATTGAGTCCCTCTGTGTCGAACTAAATTTTCATAGTAATAAATGCGTTTGTTGCCGTCATGTACTTGCCAGAGCTGACACATTCCCCTTTGAAAGAAAGGGGAAAGTGAAAGGTTTCTATAGTTAGAATAGAACCTATTTTATAGTTATAATAATATTTGCCCGATTAGCACTCCACCCCGTCTTTCTAAATGAACTGAATCGATTATTAAGGCAAATATTGACTCGGATAACGGTAATATCCTCCATGATGCTCATTTCGTTTCTCAAGCCGTTGCACTTCTGAACTTTTGATTTTCCTAAGCGAACTGATTAGAAATAATCAATCGTAACAATGGACGTCTTTTTGTCTTTGTCTCTTCTGTGGTCTAACAAAAGCGTCTGATCGATTTCCATACACTAAACTTATCAGCAAACTATGTGAAAAATTCAACTTCTGCAATTGGGCATATGAGCTTACATGCTACATTTATTTCGAATGCTAAACATTTTGTTTCAGTGCATCATCTCAACGCTTCTATCACTGTTACTTTACCTGGGGTGCCACAAGGTTTTATTTTGGTTCAATTCCTTTGTGAATGATCTTTTGAATTTCGTTGGTAATGTTATATGTTATTACCCGAGATTAATGCGTCTTTCGCACGCACCAATTCTTGGATGTTAGATAACACGGTTTCTATCAACACAAGTAAGGCAAAGGCTGCAGTTTTTACTTTTCCCCGAGCCGGGGACATACGAAAACTTGTGAATGAAATTAAGAGAGAATCCTATTGATTTTGTGAACTCTATGCTATGTCTAGGGATAATTCTGGATGGTAAGCTTAACTTTGACTTACACATTGACAATATCACCCATATAAACTATGTCTTACATTACGCAAACTATACAATCCGAACCTGCAGTCGCCTGTTCAAGTTAAATATACCATCTCCTCTCATCCCGCACGTCAACTACTGCATTGACATTATTTTCGACCGCTCGTCTTATAACTTGAAGAGACTTACACTTATTTTCATTTGTAAAACATTTTTTCTTTCGTTCGCCTTTTTGGAAATATTCTTTCATAAAGTATCTAAAAATCTATTTCAACCGTCTAACTTTTTAAATAGGACAAAAACAGTTTTCTAGATCAAATGAAATTGGTTCAAATCTTTTGATAACTGCTTGAATGCTTTTCAAAATAAAAGGTTGGCCTCTTTCTTAACCACCAAAATTTTATCTGATGTAGCAGTTGAAGATTACTATGATTGGCTGTACAGCAATGTGATTACTTGAATAGTCATTTAGTCCTTTTTCTGCATATGTTTTGTAACTAATGGAACTACGTACATTGGCCTTACAGAGGTAAGGAAACGTCACGGTTCACTGTTACCGCCACGTTACGTAATTTAATGCAGGCTATTCAAAAAAAGGCGTTGTATGGGAAGCGGTTGAAAAAGTAGTTCGATTCGAACCATTCGCAATAGCGTTCGTCCTCGCGCCAAAACCCATCAGTGTATCAAATTTCATGAAAACATCTACAAGATTGCAAACTGTAAGATGGCCATAAAAATACAAGAGGACAGACGGACAGGCGAGCTTAGTCAACAATAACAGATGGCTCTATCGCAAGTCCTTCTGAGTCTTGCATACATCTGCACGAACTTAATATACCCTTGTCCCGTATGTTATGTAGCGTATGAAAAAAAAAAGATAACTTTGAAAAGCCACCGAATAGCTGATAGGATAGATCTGTCGTGCCGTGCCCGAAAATTTCTATCAGCTTTTCAAGAGAATAAGACGATGATTCCATTTAACTCGTGTCAGTCGGTTCGTTAGCTGACAATCTCGACGTCACAAAGATAAATTGACATTCTGGAATTAAGTTAAAGCGATTTTTTTGCAAAATCACTTCGAATTCAATGGTCCTGCTCTCGGACTGCCTTCAATTTGCCAAAATGGCAATGAAGATAGTTTTCTTTTCTTTAAAACAAATTTTACTTTATCTTCCTCAATAATTTCATAATTTTTTTCAATATATTTTTTGCAAGCTTAACAAAAGACTTAAGTTTAATGAGAGGATGTTTAAGAGGATGATAAGAGGAAATTTGATACCAGGAAGCTAACTCATACGAAACTTTCTTTGTCGAATATTCGTGTTAATGAGTCGATATTCAGAATATCACTCAATTAATCAGCATTTAGCGGTCTTCTGAGACAATTTTATACATTTTGCAAGGTCCGTCTTTGTTATCACCTTAGTCAAAGGTCTTGAGGCCTACTTATCGATTTAGCAAACATGTGGTTGTAATAGTCATTTGCAGTTTTCATTCCGAGTACAATGTGTTCATCTTTTCTTTTTTTTTTTTTTTTTTTAATTTTGGGTCGTTATGTCGTTTTCCCCTTTCTGAAAATGTCGAATGACAACGGGACGAATGACCGTTTTGCGCATACAATTCAATGCTCTTGTAATCCATTCTCCTTCAACTACTATCGCTTATTGTATTTCATTTAAATGGTCCTTCTACGATAGAAAAAAAAAATATTTGTTTTCCATTAAAATCTTCACCTAAACATGTATTGTTTCTTCTTTTTCTTTTTTTTTTTTAATGTATAGACAAGCATTGGATAAATTCAAGAAACGTGACTGGCTTAACGAGAACTATGAACTGTTTCTTTAGCAAACATAAGTAAATCTATCACATTAGAATACAATGAAATACTTTTTCGTAGTGTACGACTTTGCATAAATATTTACATTTATATATATATATATATATGCACTTTATATGTGTACACTATGCTTACACCAGATATCTGAGATGAGAGTATTATTACATTTAAATTGCTGTTGATGGACATCACAATCTGTTGTTGTTCGTTGTTTTTGCTGTTTATGATAACAGTTGTTCAGGCTGTTTGTTCTTCTTTCAACGAGTGCACGAGAATAACGAATTCTCTAAAAATTAAATTTATGTTAATAGAGTGTGGTGGCAAACGGTTTTGCAATATTCACCCAAGACGCACATGCATTAAGGCACATATATATACCCCTAACAGAGAAAGATGATTTTTAAGAGGAAAATTTAAAAACTTGTTTTGACACTTTTCAAAACGCATACGTACTTAAATACATACATACATACATACATATATACATACCTAAATAAATACATACAAACATACATACATACATACATACATACATACATACATACATACATACATACATACATAAATACATAGATACATACATACATACATAACAAAGTTTCTCTTTGTTTGCTTGCTTTAAATAGGATGGCACGCGTCTCTTATTTATTACAATACGAGAAGCATACTTAGTTTATCCTATTGACCGAAACTTATGGATATAAGAAACGGATATTGTGCAAATTTCATTGTTTATTCGTTCGAACTGAATAGCGAAAGAAAACTAAAGAATTATAAAAAAAAAACGTAAACACGGGACGTTGAGACACACTCGGATGAAAATTTGTTGAAATCTCTGTTTACAGGAATTCCTTTACGAAAGCAATATTGAAATGTAATCTTGATTTGATTGGAAAATCAAATCGTCAATATCGTACAGTCAGTCTATGATGGATAAGATATCTGTTATACAGTTGCTAACCACAATTTAAGAGTTCTACAAAAACCAGATAGCATTACTGCTGTCTTAAGACAATATTGCCGGTAATTTTGAAAATTAAAACTTCAGTTATGTGCGGGGAGAATTAGAAAGCATCCGGTGAATTACGGGTTATTGAAACAGACTGTCAATCAATCAGTCAACTCTATAGCCGACTCGACAAAAAGTATGCGTTTATACAGACACAGACAACAAATTTGCAGCTCTATACCGAGTATAAAAGAGTCCACATAGTAATGATGCTTTATTGCAACATTAAACTCAACGCCTTAGTTCCCAGTAACATTCAGATAAAAAACTGCATTATAAATTAGATTTTTCGATTCAGTCGGTACAAATCAATGTCTCTTCGGGTTTAACGTGCAAATCGCAACTTTCAGACAATATTGATGAAATTATGCTGATACGTTCCGCCCAAGAGAGGAAGAAAGCTAGTTGAAAATTGATTAGATCGGGTCGAAGTTGGAGTACGATATTTACTGGCCGGTGTTGTTCAACTGTAACGGGTTAACTTGTACTTGAAAAAAAAAATCACATTTTTCATATATGTACTGACAAAAATCCTTGAGTAAAATGGAACCATTTTTTGAATGCCATCTCTCATGCAAGCAGCGCTCTAGAAAAGGAAATCTTCCTACGGCGTGAAGGGTTCATTTTTAGTCTCTTATAATAACAAATACTTGGAAAAAAAGTAATTTGACGCATAAATTTACTGTGACAAGATTTGAACATACCGGGTTGTCTCTTGAATCGCTCGTCATATAAGATTTCTCGCAAAAAATACGCCTTTATATGGCACCAACGACATAGTTTTTGATATTTTATGACGAAGGTGTGTGAAGAATAAACGGAGCCAAAGTGGCATTGTAGGGTAATTGAAAAATGCCCTTGCCGATCTTTAAAGCCGATAATACAATTAGTGTTCACAATGTCAGCATGTCAGCGTTGAGTTGTTATCTGCTGAAGACCTTGCCAGCCGCGTTTGGCTAGAGCTTAGAAGTAAGTATACACTCATCTTCTGAGCAATTATTTTGCTTCCCATACAAATCGTTACGTTACTGTTTAACATACAAAACATTAATCTTTTTAGAAAACTAATCTGTATTTATCTTTAACTTGCCTAAAGCTTAATTGGACCATCCGTTATAAATGAAAAAGGTACAAACGCGTTTTTGAGAAATGTACTTAATGATAGCTTAGCGGAGGTTGGCGTTCACGACTTATCAAACGCATCAAACGCATCAAACGCATCAAAAGTAAACGCTGCAAAGCTTTCTCAATTAATTATAACTGGTGAAACTAAAACATTTTTAATAAAAGTTTTGCAAATATTCCGTCCTCTGTTACAATGTGTTATGTACAATTAACCTATCAGCAAAAGCATCTTTCATTGGAATACCCCTGCATCGATGGGTATGGTGTTTTAATCGTCTTGCTGACTCTAGATATTGTCGTACTCCAAGATCGTGTAAAAGCAGGTTATTTCGCCGTTTACTCGTAATTGGTCGTGCATAACATCGTGCTAAACATCGCCGAAGTTATTTGCATCGCTTGACTGAACAGCGAAAAGTTCTTAAAATGCAAAAAATGTATAAATGAGCATGCGTCTCAGAATTGAGTGAGTGCTTGATGGCACTGTAAGAGTGTAAGCCTGCTGCAAGAGTTCTGTTTGCTTGCTTGCTTGGTCCTGTGCTAGCACTCCATTAGTCCGCTATCTCTTAAGCTCGCGTCTGTCGCGATCGGGATTATAAAATTTCGTCCAAAAGCACAAATGTGTTTCAAAGTTTTTTTCCTTTACCACACTACACCCAAATAAATGAATAGTGAAGAATGCAATAGGTGGAAAAGTGGACTATATGCGGCAATAATGTGTGAAAACGATTGTCGCCAAAAAGGTGTGAGTCTGCAGGGTCTGTAAGGTAATGGTTGTTGCTCCGTGAGCTGCTTCAATCTGGCTCTCGACTGTAAGCAACTAATGCGAATAAAGCATGCAATTGAGTCAAAAGGTCTAGAATCGACCAATGGGAACAGCGCTGTCCTCCGCAGACATTTTTAATGAATTGGAAATTGGAAAGAGAGAACTTGGCTTGGAAGTTCCAAGGTATCTAGCTATTAGATGTTGCTGCACTCGACTATCAACTGTTGTATTATCTGGGTAACTCTATTAATGGCGTGGAAAACTAATTTCAAGAGAGGCCTGCGAAAAGCATTTGATTCCATTTATAGCTCAGCAGGCTTAGTGAATAACTCGACCGGTACTATTAGAATATAGTCTCATTAGAAAATAGCAAAAGCTTATAGCGAAAATGGGTCACGGAAATGTAAAGTCAATGCGTTTCACTTTCGATGAAAGCACGCCATGAACTTGTTTGTTGATGGCAGATATGAAATATGCGACTGTTATATAAATTGACGCTCGTTCTATTTGTCAATCACATAGCATGTAGAAGTTGGCGGTAGTGGTTAAAAGATGCGGCTCAAGTTTAATATAATATTTGTCACGTTCCGCTAAGAAAACATTACTTTCGAAGTAATCACTTAAAGAAGAGAAAGTTGTGCTTTAGACTGTAAGAAAGTATTTCGTATAATAGAATAAGAGAGATAGGCGGGTATTTAGATGATCACATTAAACACAGAATGAAGATATGACTAATAGTGGTTTTCTTAAAGATTGAATTTTTTTTTTTACACTTATTTGGTTATGTTCCCTTGTTAGGGGAAAAGAAACATCTCAGACAAGTTAACAACAAAAGGTGAAGAAAATCTTAATTATTTACTTGCTTTATTTTTCTTAAATATCATTGATTGTATTAATGTTTGTTACGGTGATGAGCACGATTTTCCTATAATTCGATAATGGCTTGAAGGCAAACTCTTACTTATTTATTTCAATACATGAAAAAGGAGACTTACACTATTTTTATGGATATTATGTTGGCTGCTGCTGTGCTTGCTGTATGTGCTTGTTTGTATCAGTAATTTTGTTAATGTAAAAAGAGTTCCTTCCTATTTTATTTATCTTTTATGGCAAAGATTTTGTTTGGAGCATCATTACAAGCAATGAAAACTTGAGTGCAATTTCTTTTAAATTAATTCCTCTGTTTGTTGAAAGTTCAAACTAAAGAAGCTATCAACATATTGAAATGCATTGATATATGCTTCTTCCTTGTCTATGTTGTATATGTTCATTCATTCGTTTCCTTGCCCCTAGTATTATGGATTAGTGTTCTAAGTTGATTGTATAAAATGTAAAATAATTATTTACTAACATATGCTCTCCTATATGCAATATTTGCTATACTGTGTGGGAAAATGCACAACTGTGCATTTGCGATATATACCATATATCCAATGACATATATATGCGTATATGCGTACATATACACATATAATAGATAATTTCTAACCATTCAGCTTTCACATAAAATTTCATAAATGAAACAAACAGTTGCAGTGACTGTGAGTGCGTGCAATATCATTATGTTTACGTAAAAAGCCACTGCATTTGAATTACTTTACACATTGAATCAAAAAGCTTACAAAATGACAAATAAAATTAAATCTTATTTACACTCTTCATATATCACATATAAACACGATTCGAAGCGATTTCTTCATACGATACAAACGTACACTAAGTAAATGCGTAAAGTAAAAATGCGTTATTTGTTAAGGAATTGAGACTTGTAGCGACATGTACATGTACTAGCGATTAAAGTCACTTAATATATTTAACAAAACGTACTTAGTAGTTTTTGATTTTTTATTTGTATTTGTTTTTTATCGCTATTTTTTTTTTTGCCAAATTTCAGCAGATTTGTTTTTATCGCTTTCCTGTGTAATAATGAAAAAAGAGCAAAATTGTTTAGCCATTCGTTGGGGAAATATGTGCACAAGTTTAGGTGAGGCTCCATAATTTTCGATGGTTGCAATTTAGCGGATTCGCTAGATGCTATTCTTAAGAAATTGATGAAAAATTTAAAGGCTCTAAAGAAGAAATATTGCTCTGATTCTTCATATAATTTTCAGCAGATTCTTAAGCCGATTGAACTTGATTGTGTGACTTGATAACCGGGTAAGAGAAAATTGAAAAACCCGAAAGATTCGTCTTATGGTGAATAGCTCAGGAACTTTACATGCCATTGAAGCTAAAAGATATGAATAGCAAATGAAGATATAGATTGTTCCCGATTATCAGGAAGTTATTTATTGTAGATGTTCAGATTTTAGTGGCATTGAGTATTTTTTATATTCCGCTTTCGTCGATTCCGATTCGAATCGTTGTGTTGCGAGATATATGTGTAGCAATTGAGATATTGTGTAAGGTTTTTAAAAATTTTGAACCGCCTTTTTTTTGTCAGCAAGCAATGTCTCGCGCAGACATTTATAAAATGCATAAAAACTCGTATGGATTTTGAGAAGAAAGTGTTAATTGGGGATTTTTAAAAATGTTTTCCTTTTTCAAATTCAAATTTTTTCGGCGGTGTAAATATGACTTGAAAGCAAATGCCGTTAGACGGATATTCACTCAATTTCATACATTGGATAAATCATGAAAATTCTAATGGAAAGTTACATCGTATGAATGCATATTGTTAACGTGCACTAGCATGTAAGTGCGCTCGAGTATAAGCGCTAGACTTTACGACTTTACACATAATATGTGTAAATATTTAAATAGTGCAAACTCATTCACACATCATACACATAAATTTATATTAAATATTAATCATAAGTTCAGATTATATTTGAAAAAATAAAGTCCAATATTGAATATACTTCTTAAACATGTACTCGCTCCTACTTAACGTAACACTTGTTTTATTCCTCATTTGTTGCTGATTTGCATTCATTGCATTGATGGTATTTATGAAGCGTACGTGCATAGACATGTAGATGCAATTACGTACATCTTAATTCTTTGGAGAAAATGATGGATTTTTCTGATAGTTGAAGGCCTTCTTCTTTCTTTATATCACTTCCTGTGTAATTGGGTGGAAAAGATTTAAAGCCAAAATAAAGCAAATTCCTTGAATATCCTCTTGATCCCCTTTTTCCTTCGTAAGTTTTAACGCGCTTTTGCGCTTTGCAACACTTTGCTTGTACATATATACGAGCGCCTATTGTTCGTTAGCGAGAATGTGTACTTAGTTTAATTATACAAGTTTTTTATGTATGAAATATATATGCGTGTGTGTGTGTGTGTGTGTGTGTGTACATTTATGTTGAGTATGTGTTCACGTACGTGGTTTGCTCGTTTAATTAACGTAATAATCATGTGTACAGCACGACGCAAGATAAACACATTGTATAAAACGTACAGATCACTGCACTTAAATTAGTTTTTAATTAATTTTTATAAGCAGAAACATCAAAGGATATCAGCGGTATATTAAGTTTGCGGTTTCATCAGCCATACATTCGCATGTATGCAATTCCTTGACAGATCTCCCAAATCATGTACGTATACGTATGCAAGTATATATGCAGATAATGCGTATCAGCATACGATTCCGAGATGACACACAATAAAAATCAAGAAAACTTGTAAAAATTCTGTGCACTTGTGCCTACACATATGTACACATATGTACATATATATATATATATATATATATATATATATATATATATATATATATATATATATATATATATATATATATATATATATATATATATATATGTGTGTGTGTATGTATATATATATATATATATATATATATATATATATATATATATATATATATATATATATATATATATATATATATATATATATATATATATATATATATATATATATATATATATATATATATATATATATATATAAATATACACATATACATATACATATACATACATACATACATACATACGTACATACATACGTACATACACACACACACGTATATATATATATATATATATATATATATATATTACCTTTGTATATATTGTCTATATACTTGCGCAGGCTTCTGTCAACGTTCATAAATAAATCAAGTGTCATCTATTACATTTGAACTCTGCCAATACCAATAACTACATCTTTGTTGATGTGAAATGAAAGTGTTAAACAAAGAAACCAACACTTATTAGCACATACAATGAAAATTTATGCATGTAAAAATAGAGTGAATATTGTGAAAGGAAGCGCGTAAACACAGAATCTTTTGCAATATTGAGCTAACGTCGAACATTATAATCTCATAATCATCTATGCGTTTAGAAGGTTTAAACTTTTAAAAATATCAAATAGAGTGAATAATCAGCGGAGGGGTGTGGGAGATAGGGGGATGTATATGTACACTTCTTCACTAATTTTCATTATTTGTAGGGGACAAAATCATTTTTTGTATATACATATAAAGGTGTGACATTTTTATTTGTTCATTTAAATTTCGAAATATAAACAAACACTATTTTCACGTATATAAAAGTCCCATAGGAACTAATAAATTTAAATCACTTTTGATTCGTGATGGTGCACATAAGAGTAGGCAATAATAACAACACGAACATTATTTAAAGCCTGCGAATGGCAATTTCAATTATACACAAGCGTGATAATACAGTTCAATGGAAACTTTTCCAATTGCAGATGCATTAACTGATAAACACTGTATAAGTGTGTAAATATTTGCATGCGATTATTCTGCGGTTATTGTAAATAATAATTTATATACACACATAAACACAAAAACACTAGAAGAGAAGAGACACACACATACACACACACACACACAAACATAAACGCACGCGCGCACGCACAAACACACTTGCACAAGTGATAATCATTGCAATTCAAATCTTTTCAATAGAATGAGTCCGCATTCACTGTAATTATGGTATTACAGTTAAGGACTTGGTGGAATCGCAAAGAATCGCGAGCACATAAAGTAAACGATTACCATAAATTAATTTCATAATGTATATGAACATCCGTATTTTTCCTTCCTTTTCTTTTTTTTGTTTTTGTTTTAAAAGTTTAATCTGTTAAAAATTATCATTTCATATTAATTTAATTGTTGGCTTTTACGCACACTTTCTTTTTATGAGGTATGCAATACTTTTCAGTCAAACATGCGGATTATTTCAAGTGAGCAAAACTTAATGTTATGAATGACACCTTTCAACGGAGTTTGAACAGATTTCAAATTTAGCCGATGTAACGCGCGCTTGACTTCAAAATACGTATCGCGGTCTTCCTATGGTATGTACACATAAATATCAATTTTGATGGGAATAAGAACAAATACATGGATGTTATATCGATACAACTTTGTTGTATCACGAAATTACCGGAAGCGGTCATGGTAACTCTCTGTGCGAATCTTTGCGGGTCTTGTGCTAAAAATCGGATTGCCATTAATAAAAAGTAAGCTATGCTGCGTTGATAAGGTCAAGAAGTGCTAGTAAACACATAGAAGTATCTCACTAAATAGTTTTCGGCTTAGTTTTATGATAAAGAAATACTCGCGTCAAGTGTTTGGCTGCCATTGAGGCCATTGTGGCAGCCAAACATTCCAATATATATGTAAAAAATTTGTAAAAAAGTTGTGAAGAACCGCCCGAAAAGCAAAGGCTCGTATCCATTTAATGTT
Organism: Glossina morsitans morsitans; assembly: GCA_001077435.1. Taxonomy (NCBI): domain Eukaryota; kingdom Metazoa; phylum Arthropoda; class Insecta; order Diptera; family Glossinidae; genus Glossina; species Glossina morsitans. The sequence goes on along the minus strand of CCAG010013759.1, from coordinate 24,402 downwards.
TGCCATCAATTAAAAAAGGAATTTAAAAATCATTGTTTTCAACCGAACATAACTTGTCTTTTCCGACTTCTTCCGAAACAAATAATGATCTAAACTCTCCGAAGGGGTTTATTTCCGTTAATTAATAGTCACTACCTTTGCAATAAGCAATGTTTAATGTCAAAAATTTTGAAATGGATAGAAGTGAAGCTGGCATTAATTGATAAAACAGAGTAGACAGAGAGAGGTGAATAAGAGAAGCTTAGTGTAATGTAATCAGATATTTTGACTAAGGCGTACATAAGCTCTCGCCACATATTTATTCTATCTTCATGTTGACCTTGGGAATTTGAAGGTGAATTTGCCAAGAGCAGGGCGCGTCTTGATAAAAATTTAAAATGGTGTCAAGTTTTTTGGGTGCAGGTTTCCCATCTAAAGATCATCGTTTTATAAAAATGAAAACATTTTTCTGCATCGCTGTAGTGTTTTCGTTCTGGGTTTTTCACATAAGAATATCATATTTATGTGAACATTTCTATGCAAATTTAATCAAAGAAAATAGTTGCGGCGTTTCTCTTAGCCGATTGGCTGTAGAGCCACGTAAGTTTATCAAGCCATCTCATAGCGCGTGAGCGTTCGGAGATAGTAATAAAAATGAGAGAAAAATTATTTACAATCAATTTGTTAAAGGGTTAGGACTATTATATACACAGACTGTTTATATACATTTTTACAAGCATATTACTGTTATCTAAGTTCATGGGTTCATATTTAATCCGTTAGTCCGTTAATCCGCGTTTCCGCTAGTCTTTTTCGTATGTGGTTTTTCCCTCTCTCGGAAATTTATTTTCAGCGAAAATCAATTAGTTGGAATAAACTGGATTTGGGATTTCCTTAGCAATACCGTTGTTCGCAAATTTTTATCGAGAAATATTACAAAGGGAAGGAAAATTGCTTTCACATAATGACGTTTTCAACATAGCGCGGCATACATCAAGTGAGCGTAAAGTGGTCCGATCAAAGCCATTTTCAATGGGGCTCCTTCCTGACTCTAACACGTGGCATATCCCGAAATGTCATCAATATATCTGAATAATTGCAACTTGTTGCTTGGACGCAAACATACGCGAACGCAAATCGATGAATAGAATTTAATTGAATTGGAAATTATTTCTACATATAGTGGTTTTCTATAAAAGTTGTTCTGGATACTGCAAACATCCTCATACACTAAACCACAATTTTATCACAAGTGTTGTGATCTCGACATTCACGTACCTCTCTCAGTAAGTAAAGCAAATTTAGGATTTGCAGAAAATTTTATTAATTGATTTTGATTCTACTTGGCATGTATACATGCGAAATTTGAGATTGGGTTCTTCAGTCGCTTCGGTCATTCTTCGGCAAGAAGTTACAAGCTAATATGTAGTTCTTCATCATAGCAATTTCTAGTAGAAGCTTTCTAGGGTCGGATCGCGAGACTGATATTTATCTTAAATAAAGTATACATACGCTTTATAGGATAGTTGTTGCGCATATCTCATGCAAACGCATCACTTCATGGTGAATATGGAAAGGACAATTTAATTTTACTTCGTTTAATGTCCAAAAATCAGACACATTTTAGGTTTAGACTTAACTTATTATAAATATGTATATATATGTATATATATATATATACATATATACATATATATATATATATATATATATATATATATATATATATATAAGAGAGAGAGATATATATATATATATATATATATATATATATATATATATATATATATATATATATATATATATATTTAATAAATCATTTTTTTGCTCGCATCCTACTCGTCTCTTCTTAAAATATCTATCTTCAGTTCAAATGAAATTAAAAGATTTTCTCATAAGCGACAATGCGTATCCTTTCGTTAGCACTGTATCTGATGCTCATGGCAATGCGTCGCCTTTAATTTTTGTTGAAATAGTTTGTTGCGAAACGACTTTATTATGCTTTAAAGTCCATTTTCGCAAAATGCACTTGAGTTGAAATAGAAGCGACTACACACAAAATCTCATTTAATTCTTGCACTAATTACCCACCAATTTCGCGAATGCGAGAAAAAAAGAAAAATAAAATGTGTAAGTTTCTACTTGGAAATTAGGGATTAAATGTTCCAGCAATATGTACAATACATATATAGATGAGTTGTAGAACTTAATGCCGCCTGGTTGTTTTATGAAAACACAAAAAAAAAACATCACTTTTTTCAAAATAACGAAACAAAATAATTTGTTTGAAGTGCTTGCTGTCTTATCGGTGCATTCACCCTCTCTCTCACTCTCTCTCTCTCACACACACAAAATATAAACTTCACATCGAAAGGATGATTAGTCTTTTGAGGTTGAGTCGGAATAGCAGCCATTTTTCAAGTACCGTCGAATGAATCGAAACCGTGCACGAACAAACAACAAGCCATCGATAGAAATCGGTGATGATAAGAACAATCAACGTATGGTGAATGTAGCAAAGAGAGTAGCATTTTGCAGTTCAGTGATTCTAACATTTCCTGGGCGGCTTTTATTATATGAGTCAAGTCTTTTTTATAACACGATTGGCATGTAATGCGGAAAGAAATTGTGAGAGATTTTTCGTACAAACACATTACAGCAACACAAATGGCTTGAATAATTTATTTACGGCTGCACTTATTCTATGCATTAAGTTATTATTGTTTGATATTTTCAAGTTAATTTTAATAATTAAAGATTAATTAGATTTCAGTTATCCGGGAATTTCCTCAAAAATGACCAACGAAAAAAGTATTGCTTTTTTTTAGTTTGTTCTCAAACAAGGAAAAACGCTACTACACTACACATCATAACACCCTACAATTATTCATATAACGCCTTATTTTGAAAAGTCGTTATTAGGAAAGTGGTCGGGAAAGTGGCCCGATCCGAACTATTTTCATTAGCACTCGCCCTTGGGCCAAAAAACGAAAACCTGCGGCTTGTAGGCTGAACGTACGAAAACGGACAAGGCGGGCTCAGCTCAAACCCCTCTGTGTCTTGTATACATCCATACAAACTTAATATACTCTTGCACTACAAATGGTATGCGGTGTAACTAACTTTCAATTCAGTTGAATAAAGTTTTTTTCATTTGTTCTTTGTAACGTGGTAGGAATTAATTTCTGATGTATTCGCTCCAGCTCTCTTATGCCGCGGTTGCCATAACACGCGATATAATTTATTATAATTTGTCTTAATTTTGTAGTTCTCTGAGCGCGGTTTCCATAGAGCGTATCCGTCAATTGAAATTAGTGTCAGGGTTTTATAAAAAACGGCTTCCATGTAATGCGGTATAAATTGTTGGTGTTATGGAAGACTTGATTGTATCACGATGTAATGCAATAACTTATGGAATACTGTGCTCGTTTTTCTGCTCAATAAGGCGCATGAATAATGAAAATTATATTCGATACTCATGACTTATGTCACGTGAGGCAAGTTTTCTTTTCCTTTGCATACTAATTATATCGTGTATACTTTTCAGTCCTCATTACGATTCAGAAGCATTTTGCTTCGAGTTAAGTCGGACAAGTGACGCTTTCTGCGTATGTTCTAAGCTCCTCAAAATGATGTTATTTTCCACATGTCGGTGGCATAACTTATATTAAGACATCGCAAATTGGCAAGTCCTCACAGAGAAAGTCAGTCAGAAAATCGGCGAGGACATTTTTTTTATATATAATGTATATAAATATATTAATCTGCTTGACATATTGATCGTACGTAATCGGCTAGCAAGGTATTGGTTCGATTCGTTTTCCAAGAGACAGAGAGTGTATATTGTACTTTAGGGTGTAGAAGAAAACTGTGACTTATTCATTTGAAAGGACTGTTCTTAAGCTACACGCACTATACACCAAAGCGTGCACGACATCGTTTCTTGGAGTTTTGAATAGGTGTAGCTCTGTGCCACAAGTTTACTTTTCATACATATTTCAAAGGACAGTGCTGGTAAATCTTTACGACTAATGAATAGGGGATGCGCTACGGTTTCCAAAGCTCAAATAACCACGATGGAGAATATAAGAACCAATAACATTCCCCATAAAGGTAAATAACAATTGTGGTCCCATTTCGAGATAGGGAGGATCAGCTGTGCGTGTTGTATTATGGTTTGCTTCAACCAAATAGAACCATCATTACGAAAAGCTACCAACAACGATTGATGCAATTAAGGCGAGAATGGACGTGATATAGAAAAAGTCATGATATCGTCCGTTTCCCATATAGCAAAACTCGCTCAAGAAATGTTTGCCGTTATTAGTAGACTAAACTGTTTCAGATTAACGCGGGTTTCATCGGATGGCTTGCTGTTGATCCGATTTTTATGACTAGATCCAATTACGGATTCTTTGCGGGACAATTGCTCGATAGGTGCGAAAAAGTGGTAGCCACTGATGAACAATACTTCGATTAATCTGTCCATGCATTTTGTTTTGAGCACAAAAGGATGGACGCAACCAATTTACACGCCCAATATATACATAATTATATAGAAAGAAATTATCGAACTTCACCTGCGTCACTCTTTGTACACATCTGACTGGCATATTGTTTACATTGAGTTTAACTTATAAAGTATGTACGAAACTATGAAGAGATTATCCGGCGTCCGGACGAGATCTGCTCACAGAATTCTCCGACAACTCCTACATAATCTACAAATCAAATTGCTCGCTATAATAAATATATATATATAAATATGTGTATATATATATATGCATTTGCGAACTTATTATACATGCTGTCTTTTCTGTTCATACATGTCTATGCATAATATACATATGTGCATGTAAGCATATATATGTGGATACGCAAAGATATAGTCACTTTACAAAACACTCTAACTAGCAACTAAATCTGTGTAACTCCTCGATGTTAAGTAGTTAGCTTTAGGAAGACTAATGCGAACGTATGAAAAGTGAATGGATTTTAAGCTTTTTACCTTGGAATTTTTGTTGTGAAAAAACCGCGTGAATAAATTAATAGCATTATGTGAATACTTGTGCGTCATGTAGTGGTTTCAATGTTCTTGTTACTGTATTATAAACTGTATGGATAATTTTGGGAAAATCTAGAAATTTTGTTTGGCAAGCGAAATACTTTAACCGCCGGTACCTAGACAAAGGTTTTCGTGATATGTTTTTTTTTTTTTTTCTTTAAATTTACTTACATGCATGAAGTCATTTACCGTCATGTACACATATTTTTCATATTTAACCGCACGCTCGATATGATGTATAAACACTTGTGGGCATAAAAAAAAAGTATGTAACTCGAACAACAGAAGCCGATTGGTAAGCTTACATAAGTACCTCTTACATATAATATGTAATATGTAAGTCTATGTGCATGGATTGCATTGTATAGGTATATACGCATGTATTTATATACGTAAGCATTTAATTCCGGTTTTCCATATATACGAAGTGAATATTAACTTTTTTTAAATTTTATAATGCCATGAAAACGAATTTCGCGTATTTCGTAAACGGAATGATGATTTTCTTTAAAACAAAGCGCGTACACCCAAGTCCATATTGTTATATAATCTAGATAGTTAAATATGCGTTTATTATCTACATTTTCTTTGGAGATTTGTCCATAAAATAAATACTAGAATGTTTTTTATTTATTTACTTATTTTTTTGTTTTTTTTTTTTTTTCTAAACGAGCAGAACCACAGATCATTTTAAAGGCATTTCCACCAAGCAGGATTTTATACAAATTTTTGCATAATCAAATTAAAGATTCTAAGGTTTCGTCATTTCAAGTAAACTTATGATCATCACCTTCTTACACGTGTTTCATTTCGTATATCGCATTGCCTTGGACAAATTTAATTGAAATTTGTCTTGTGACATATGCTATCATGACTATCTGTAAAATGTCACTGCAATAAATATACGATCCGAACCTTATTTGATTGACAATAATGTTGTGGCATTTGTTATTTACTATATACAATAATGTACCGACAAGCTGAATGCATTGTTACTGATGACTCTTTAATAACATATTCGATATTTTCTGTGCTGAAGTTGTTTTAGGCATGGACACTTATAAAGACAACACCTAAATTTCTATTAATGTTGGAAGAGAAAAATATATACTTGTTTTATCATTTCGTTTGTAACACTTACAAGTACATATCGGAAAATTAGATTTTTATATAAAAACAACATTTTTAATAACGCGGCAAACTGCGCACTGGGACAAAACTTCTCTTCCATATTCAAAGTTCAAAATTCAGTTGTTAATGGTGATGGATACGTTCATTTAACTAAGAATGTGGACCATTTGGTTTTAGAATACGAAGAGCTAAGTCTAACGTTCCTTGCAGTGCATCGGTACATGAGATCTTATTGGTGAATGAGTTAGCTATGAGCAAGTTCGCGATAATTTGTTTGTCGTATTCGTTGAATCCGAATGAAAACTGCAACCCGCCGAGAACATTGTCAACAATATATGCATTATTGTTAATTCCTTCGCGATAGATGCCACATATATAGGACAGTTACTAGGTGCATAACAGCGGCTGGTGTCGCTTATACACGGCACTCATATATTATTTCACACTGATTTGGGTCGTCTACATAGGATACAGCCAAGGCAGAGAATGTGATATGTACTTTACGAACAGTTCAAGCATATATTGGTGGGGAAGTGTGGTTCAGTTGCGCCGTCGCAAAAAATCGCAAAGTATGCTACTGGTGTAACGTCGCTAAATGATCAAAACAATACGAGTTATTCTGTAAGTTGATATAATAGGTTGAAAACAAACTCTCGATTCCAACTATTCGCCGTCACAGCACACATAAGCTGATACGTTTATTTTGCAGAGCAAAAGAAACTCTGCGATAGTATTAGTAGTGTATATATGAGGGAACGTCGATGCGAATTTTAGCCCGTAGGAAGAAGAACCTTTTTTTTCAATTTTTGCTTATCTCATTAACGAGTTCTCCGGGCAGTAGTATAAATATGGGAGCACGATTGGTATGCGCTGGCCCTCTCCGACCAGATTACGTCACACTCACGCACACATATCTACCTTCCCCTCGGATGCGTAACGTTTGCCATTTCCCCGCGCCTTCAAATAACAACTAAAGCGACTATTCGGAAGAAAGTACGAAAACAAGAAAAAATAGCACCATATGCGTTCCTTTCCTATTATACACACTCATATTACGTTCACGAAAAATGTCCTTCGATCAATTCTTTCTTCACTACACACAACCTAATGAACAAATGAAACAAGGATTCTTTCAAGGACATACATTATTTATCATGGTGATAAAAACCAAACACGAACGTGCATCGAAATGCATGACTAAATTTCCAGGAAAAGAAAGTAATAAAGCGCGACTATTTCCTAATATTGCATTTTTATATGCTAAAGAACGAAAGAAAAAAGGATTCTTTCAACGAAATGCGTTATTTATGCTGCTGATAACAACTAAAACACGCGAACGTGCATAGAAATGCATAGACAAACTTCCAGGAAGAAAAAAATAAATAAAAATAAAGCGCACTTTGGATGGTGCGTCTAGTTCATCGTATTGCATTTCAAAACACTCAAACGTCTTATGATCCTTTCTCGTTTGTATTCTTATTATCAGTATATCAATTCGTATAAATAGCCCGCTGAAGATGGAAAGATAATCCGTGTTATGGTACAGTGTAACCAACAAAACTCTTTATCACCATACTTAAAAAGTATTTACCGAGAAGAACTGAGACAATGGAAGACAGAGAGAGTTTTACAGAAAACACTTGAAAGTAAGTTCGTCAGCATTTCTATCCTACATAAGCACAGTTTTCTCTTAACTCATTTTTAAAAATAATCAAACCACCAAATCGATCAATGTGGCAAAAGAGTTACATACAAACTATTTGAAAGAAAAAAATGGAATCAATTTTTATTATGAATGTACTTTTTGCCTGTCAGCTGGATTTGCAGCAAGGAACGAAGGAACAATTGGCGTCTGGCGAACAAGGTGGAATTTCTGTGGTGCGATTGTGACTGAACACGAATTGTTCCATACCCATCTATGTGAAGAGCTGGCAGCGTTTAAATAAAACCAGCCTACCACTTTCATTACGAACGACGGTCCATCTACAAGCGACGTCACTAAGTGTAAACGATTTTTTGAGGCCAGTACCGAGGCGAAAGTTCCTACCAGTGAGGTGTATTGTGAGCTAGGCCAAGTTTTTATGATAACGACAAAATACAAAACGCACCCGAGGACCAATAAGCACAAGGATTTGTATTCATCACATGTCTATCGACATCGGAAAATGTGATTCAATACAAAATTCTTAGCAACTTGAGGGACAAAATGTCAATCGATAAATTTTTAGATGATGCCCCAGCAAATTCATATCAAATTAGATGAATTTACCTTTGTAAAGTTCAATTTGGGGCTTTTTGGAGACTGTGTGAACGGAGTGAGAACAGAGATGGTGCTAACAAGGAAGCATTTTTCAGCAAAGCCCGACGTTGCGGTAAGAGAAAGCAAGAGAAAGTAATCAAAGACAAGCTTGACGAGATTTTTATCAAACTTAACGAAGCAACTGAGGGATATTAGGAACGAGATAGCGTTGGGCGATAGCAGAATTCAAATTTTGCTAATTAACCATCTGCAAGTTGGAGTCCATTTCTGTGGATTCACATGCACGCTTGCCAGTTAGTATATACGCTAAAAAGGCTACAATTCATGTGAAAAATGCTGATGTCTACTGTTTTAAATGACGCATATTAGCGTTGGCTATGGCTTACAAGTTAGACAAACCGATGAGAGAAGAATTTCGCAGATTAGCTCACACGAGCTATTATAAAATCAGAAGTATTCGCGAGATTGTCATAAAATTTCGAAACGTTCGGATTGACTTTTCTGGTTTAAAAGTCCCGGTAACCAATCGGTTTGAGCAGAATAAGAAAAACTTCAGCATAAATACTTATGAATTGCTACGCTCTAAGAGTACGTGGACAGTGCTTGGTCCAGCAAGAGCGGCAAAAAAATCAAAAGGGTTGCATATCAACTTGCTAACTGTATATAATGAAACGGCCAACCAATATTATTATTGTCTTATTACCAACACGCAGAGGTTGGTAAAAAGACAACATACGCGAGGCCATACATCAGGACAGTTTTGCGATCAGCGGGAACAACAGACAGACAGTTTAAAAATGTGGAGAAGAAATTGTTGCCGCCCATAATCATATACTCTGATATAGAGACTGTTCTTAAGTCCATAGAAATCCTTAACAGAAGCGAGGGGACGAGGACAATTCAAGAGCATGAAGCGTACGCGGATGAACAGCATACTTTTGCTGGTGAGTAAATTATAAATTTTTTTTGTTTTTTATTTAAGTAACTAACTGAATTCGTTTATTTATTTCTTATTTTTATTAGGAGAAATCTGCATAGCTGATCTTCTTGGTCGTATGCAGCGTAACATGAATGAGCTGCATCAGCTGTATTCGAAGAGTTCCGTAAGCCCTAAGCAACTAGCACGAGATGAACAACCCACAGAGATGCAAAAGACCAAACGCTACGCGCGGGCATAATTTTGGGATACAAAGATAAGTACTTCAATCATTTTACCGGGGAATCCCTAGGAAATGTTGGAAAGCTTTTCAATTTAAGCTACCCTACTTTCCAATCATCTTTCATAATTTAAGTAAATGTGATATTCACATCTTATTACACGATTAGGGTTTCATATGCCGGTTATACCTTGTAACAAAGAGTTGTGTATATCAATTACGAAGAGAGTAATAGAGGGGAATATCTCTCTCTTAGGATGCCATGATGAAATACACTAAAGTTGAATTGGAACTAATTGCCGATCTTCAAATTCAGACGTTTTTAAAACCTAGTATCCACATAGGTGTCATTACTCAGTGTACCCAAAGGTTGTTCGAGTCAAACAACAAGTTTAGTCAAAATTATGATAAAAGCAAGTGTGAAAATTATTTGGCCTATACGGACGCAAATAATTTGTACGGTTGGGTCATGTCTCAAAAACTTCCATATGCAAATTTCCTACTTTTAAGCGAAAGTGAAGTAAAAGATTTTGTCATTTACTCCATTGATATCGATGGAAGTAGTGGTTACACTTTCGAAGTTGACCTAGATTATCTGTCTGATATTTATGATAAACATGACTGCGTACCTTTCTGTGCAGATAACAAAATTCCTCCAACTGGAAAGTAAAAAAAACTGATAGCAGATTTCACCGCACATAAAATTAATTCTAAGATTCATTTAAAAAATCTGCTCTTCTGCTTGCAACAAGGGTTGCAGTTAAAATGTATTCATAGAATACTAAAATTTAGTCAAAACGTTTGGTCAGAGAGCTAGATTAGGTTAAACCCCAATAGAAGCAAAGTTGCCAAAAATGGAAAATGTTGAAAAACGTGCGCATGTTCGCTTAGTTAGTAGTTACGAAAACAGAAGAAATTCTAAAGAGCTCTCATAGGCAGTAGTTCGATAATGGTTTGTATGGAGTCGAATTAAGTAAAATGGAAATTATCGATTATAAACAAATATATGTGAGGGTACCTGTGGTTAAGTGGTCGATGTACGATTTTCATTACAATTGTTTACTTAACCAGAGTCAAAGAATGAAGATTATATATATGGATACAGATTCATTCATAATACAATCTAATGGTAATGTATATATATATATGATATTATTAAAAATAATCCTCATAAATTTGACACACACAGATTACCTCCCCGGCAATATGTGCAGTGTCAAAGTTTGCAGGTTTAAAAGCCAAAGTGTATGCATGTATAGTCGATGATGGGAATAATAAAGAAAAAGAAGTGAAAAAAGTTAAAAGGGCAAAAAGATGTGTAACCAACACATTAAAATACAGTGATTATTAACACAGTATGATAAACAGAAAATCATCTGTTCCTGATGAACAGAGAACAATAGGAGGCAAATCTCGCAGCTGGTATACGGAGTTCTGAAAAAAAAACGCGTTCAGCAAAAATTTAGACGATAAGCGATGTGTTTTTTTTTTTGGTGATAGGATTTCCACACCTGCGTGGGCAAATTATAAAATAAGCAATCAATATATATATATATATAATATATATATAAATAACGATGTGTAAATGCTTTGTATATATGGATAAATGTAACATAATTAGAAATTAAGTAATAGAAAGGAAATGTAAATAAAATGTTCACAAAAATAAATGTAAAAAAATTATAACGCAATGCAAATTTTTGGGTTTCAGTTTTATTTCGATATTAATAATAGCAGTAACAGTAATAATCATAATAATAATAATAGCAAACAATTTCGTTTATACATATGTATAAGCGATCTATGTCTTGCCTAAACTAATTCGAGAGAATTGTGACTCAGCATCTGGCCTTTGCCATCATATCGTATATTTCTCCGCTACAACATGGCTTTCGAAAAGGAAGATCTACGGTCACCAATCTGTTAAAGTTTACTTGTCATGTTTTCAAGGCTTTTTCTAGTGGCTCTCGTACTGATGTCATATACACTGATTTTAGCAAAGCGTTTGATTTGGTTAACCATAAATTACTTATCTTTAAACTTCAAGCCTCTGGCTTCCCATTCCCTTCCCATTTGGTGAAATGAATAAACACTTATCTGCATAATAGGTCATTCAGGGCTTTGTTTAACTTCACCACCTCATATGAATTGTCCGTTATGTCAAGCGTACCCCAAGGTAGCCACTTAGGACCCATTTTATTTAATCTATACATTAATGATTTGCCTTCGGTGATTAAATCCAGGCAGATCTTAATGTGTGCTGATGATGTGAAAGTGTTTTCTTCCTTTTCCATAGAATCACAATCACATCAGCTTCAAATTGACCTGAATAACTTGGTTGCATGGTGCTCGTTGAATCGTATGACACTAAACCTAAATAAATGTAAGAAGCTTTCTTTCTCAAGAAGGAAGTCATTCATTACCTAGTATTTCGTAGATTCGCACAAGTTAGAGGACGTCGAGTCGTTCAAAGACTTCGGCGTTCTCTTTAACAATAGGTCGCGTTTTAACTTGCACATTGAGCTCTCCTTAAGCAAAGCTAGGTCGGCGCTTGGTTTTATAAAGAGGTGGTCCAAAGAGCTTGATGGCCCTTACATTACCAAAAGGCTGTACATGTGTTTGGTTAGACCTACACTCGAGTATGCCTCTGTTGTGTGGTCTCCTTCATACAGGGGATATGTAGATTCAATGGAATCTGTTCAAAAGCAATTCTTGCTGTTTGCCCATAGAAATTTCGGTTGGCATCCGATTACTTCTTTTCCCCCCTATGAAAATAGGTTGCTTCTGTTGTCCTTACCATCTCTTGAGCAACTTAGACATGTTCTTGCCGTTTCCTTCGTAATCAAAGTAATAAATGGTGCTATTGACTCGCCGTCATTACTTGAAGAAATAAGCTTTGATGTCCCCAACCGCTTCTCTAGGCACTTTATCTTGGTTAAGCTTGGTCAATGTGAATATAATTATGAGCTGTTTAACGCGCTCAGAGTTGTTTGCAAGAGTCTAACTGACGTCTATCACTTATTCTCACTATCGGACTCTTTAAAGTCCATTAAAGCCACATTGCTTAATACACGTGATTAACCAATGTCGTACTTAAAGTAGCTTTTAACCTTAAAAAGTCATTACGATTCGAAAATTAATTGTTGTTAACTATTATCGGTTGCCAAGCTTATGCATGTTTGCGATGGCTTAGGGGCTCATTTGCAATTTGGTCTTGTACCGGTTGTGAGTGTGGCTCTATGCTAGTTGTGTACATGTTTTTTTCCTTTCTTTCTTTTTTCTTTCTTATTTGTTTTGTTGTACTTATACTAAGTTTTAATATTAAATAATTTAAAATTTACTTTAAGAGCCAATTGAACTCGACTGTCATTTGTTTTAGTCGAGTTTCGTGTATAAGTGGAATAAACAAATAAATAAATAAATATCGATGTAATTGAGTTTTATTAGCCCATGAATAATGAGTTTCATCAAACCCGAAACATTTCACAAAAAATTTGTTTCCCTTCTTCTGTAGGCATTCTTGTCACGAACCCTTTATACTTCGTATTCATAAAATGGTCCTAGCATTTGCTTCTAGTTATAATTCTTTATAATGTAAGTAACAGGATTCGGGATGTGATTTTTATTTTATTGATCTGAAATATTTCGGCAGCTCCTTTCAATTTATTAATTCCAACATAGTCCGCAACTTTCAACCTTGGTTTTGGAAATGTTTTAGTTAAATTATATACACTTTGTGATATCTATTTCTTGTTGTTTTGGTTGACTGCATTTGGTTTCATTTTTATTATTCTGTGATACCTATTCTTGTATTTGGCCAGTAGGGTGTGCACTAAGTTTATCCATTTGTAATTTTCGTTCATACTAAACATTTTCCACATTTTCCATACCACATTTTCTTTCATTAAATCTTGGAAACCTTTATTAAAAAATTCCTTTCCCCAATCAGTCTGAATATTTCTTACAGATGGATAGATATATTTCTTCTTGCCAATACCTGTCTGATAGCTTTAACTATCTACGAAGAAGTTTTAGATTTTACTGGTTGCGCGATAGCATATTTCGAAAATACATCCATAACGACGAAAAGGTATTTGTAGTCTTTATTTAGTGTTTTGAAATGGAATTAACTCAACTAAATCTACTTGCCAGGTACCGTTCATTACTTTTTCAATGAATCGCCTTCGGACAAAATTTTTTCTGTCTGGTTTGTGAATCTCATGAACTACTTGAATTTTACTCATCTTTAGACATTAATTTTTCACAATTCTCAAATGTGGCGCATGAATCTTAATTAATATCCTGCCTAATCTTGTTTGACATCTTTCGAGGAAATTCAAAATATAATCTTAACAATCTCAATCTCAAGATCAGGATCGATAGATATGGAGATATCAGTCAATTGAACATCAGTCTTATTCAATTCCATGCGTTTTAGTAAAAAAATGATTATAATAAAAGCCCTGCCATGAAAGAAGCCAACCAGTCCCTTTGCAAAAGTTAGCTAGTTATTTAGGGTAAACCTTGAAATTTCACTGTTAAGTGGAAACAATTTAAATTTTCTTTTTAATTCAATTTAAAATTGAAAGAATTGTTGTTTTTCTTTTCCTTTTTATACCCATCACTGAAGGACGAGGGGTATATTCATTTTGTCAAAACGCTTGCAACGCCCCAAAAGGAAGCTTCCGAGACCCCGCAAAGTTTATATATTCTCTATGATCAGCATTAAATTCTAAATCGATTTAAGCATGCCCATCTGTCCGTCTGCGTTACGTCTGTTGTAAACTTTCTCCAGGCCGCAAAAATAAACCTATCGACTTGAAATTCGAGAGAAACATTGGAAGTTCTCGCACGCAAGTTTTTGTAGAAAATGGATCAACTCGGCCGAGAAATATGCCTGTAGTACTATGTATAATCAGAACTCCTCGGTTTTTCGAAAGAAACAAAAAATTGGTTTTTTGATCGTTACTCATAAACCACAGCAGATAAATGTACAAAAATTTGAACGCATATTCTATGGGTGATACTGTAGTATTTGTGCAAAAATGGAACAAATTGCCCACGCCTACCCAACATCATACTGTATAAAAATTAAATTTTTTTTTTTAATACCCTTGTAACTCGCAGAAATAAGCTTGAAAAACTCGTAAAGTGTATAAATTCTTGACCATCATACTTAGAATGCACCCAGGGATGCCCAGTTGTTCGCCTATCCATCTTCCCGCCTCCCCAACTGTATAGTGTCTGTGGTAAACTTTATCCCGTTAGCGAAAATGAAGATATCGCCTACAAATTTATAAAAGAATTTGGAAGTGACCGAATCATTTCAAAAGACTCCCCTATATCAAAAAATAATTTAATTTGAATATAAAAACAATCAGTCGCGCCCCCTCCATATTATAGCGCGTGAAAGTTTAGCTCTTCGTTTACTTTTTTTGTCTTTTTTTGGAATAACGGTGATGGGCATAAAAGATTCGGTCATGACCGAATGTAATTTTTTGACTTGTTTATTTTTGTTTCGAGTTGATCTGCCGGTTGAAAAAGTTACGATTTCAACTAAGGTTTGAAAGGTCTGAAGCGTATAGATTTTATTCATTTAAAGCGAGCGACCAGTGTAGAAAGTATCCGAATTTGTTAAAATAAAAAAATTATAGTTTTTCATGCACGTCATATCTTTTTCTAACTTTCTATTTTTTATCATTAGCTTTTTGATTTTTTTGCCCGCACGCTTTGAGGTTTGCACAGAAAATTGACAAATTTTTCTTCAATGCTTTTTCCGTAATTCATATATGGCGGTTTCTTCGATATATATGATACGTGGTCTTCTGCAGCGTAATCTGCAGCGATTTCCTGTGTTCGTAAATATTGTAGAGCGACCGGTCGTATGATTAACGAAAACGAAAAAAAAAAAAAGCCAAACAACCTTAAAAAGTTTGTGTGAATGATCACGTTCGTATTTCGCTGGTGGTGGTGTTTAAAATAACAAAATCCGGATACTATGTACTATGTACACGAAGTATTTATAAACACATGCATAGACGGATACATTAGTATGCAAGTCCCATGGCTGGTGACTATTTAACAGTCTGTTGCTATGTTTGTATGCCGTCACATTCACAATCAACTTAAATATTTATTTCGGTATAAGTTATAGGAACGAATGTGAGTAAAGGTTTGAATATAGCGATGAATCGTGTAATTTTTTTTTTTTTTTCTTTTTGTTAACTATTGCAACACAAAGCATTAGGTTTAGTCATTCATTTATACTAGCGCATATACGTACACACCGGTGAACAGTGTTCGAGTACAAGGCAACGATGCAGGACGCATAGTAATTAGAGTGTGGAGCATGTTATTGTTCTAGAGTTTAAAATTTGCGATGCTTTTATTAACGCAAGCCCTACATTTTTAAAGGAGTCTATGGATCTGAAGTAAATTTCTTTATTATATTTATTTGTTGGTTCTCATTCTTTATTTCATTTTTATTTTTATTACAATTTTTCTTTTTTTAAAGCGTTGTCCCCACAGCCAGGCATATATGAATGTGTGCACTGTGTACTGATCATTTATGCTTTGTAGTATGCTTTGCAGCATAGTAAGAGTAGCAATAATTTCAAGACCAGTTTGGAGCATTTAGTTGTATATCTAGGTAAAAATTGTTGTGCCCTGCTTTAACAATGCTTGCGATTGAGACGACATTTTGTTTTGTGTTTTATGTTTTTGTTTTTATTTGTTTGCTTGTTGTTCATCTTTGTTAGCAAATAATGAGAAAGAAATTAAATAATTTTTTCATGCGTAAGAAAAGTTTTACGTTACTTCTCTTTATGTAAAAAAAGTTTTCTATCTTTTGTGTATTAAAACTTACATAGTTTTGCTCTCATCCCAGTTTTATAAAGACACATATGCGCATACATATATATTCATGTAACCGCTCGTAGAATACATACAAACATTTATATGTCAGTGAAATAATATATAGAAGATTTTCATTTAAATGCTTGTCTAGCTTCCCATCATTAACCAAAAGACGACGGGTGGTTTTCGGTCATGAAATTTCTGTTCAAATGGTTTTGTTCGTTAGAATCTCGCTTTTCTTAACTTTTTCATTTCTACGTAATGTAAAGTCGCGTTACGAAAGTTTTTTAACGTGCTCATGATTTTCTCCTATTATTATTTATTTATTTATTTATTCATTCTTTTCGTAGCGTTATTGCTGCGTCTTGGAAATTTTTGATTGAAAAATATGAAACTTTATGTGCTTCACTTGCGTGCAAAAATTATATTTCAAAAGAATTTTCCACTTTCTCTTTGAAAAACTTAACAACATTCAAAATTGAAATTAAACGTAACATTTAAATTATGTTTATATACGACGGTGATTACGTTAATTGGTTGCTTCTTGTTTAAGATTTTGCCATATGCTGCAAATGTTAGCAGAGGCTTATACGCAATCACATGAATTTATGAATTCATTCATTATACCTATGCTATCTATGCCATGCATATATGTAGATATAAAAACGAGGATCACACGCATTGCTTGCGAATAAAATTCTATATATAGTGACATGATTGCTTTGAATGAAATAAGGAACGTAGTATTAAATAAATAGGATAAGTAGGTTTGCATTCGTATTTCATACGGAAATTTTCATTGTGCTGTAAATCGTGAACAGACAGAGAATGGCAAAGTTTTCCTAAAATTTCACAATTTACTGCAAACTATTGTATATACAACGATATAATTAATAGGTATATAATTAATATGTAAACTGTATAAGTCTATAAGAAGAAATGTGCTACTTTTTTATACCCATCACCGAACAATGGCGAATTTATTCATTTTGTCAAAGCATTTCCAACGTCCAGAAGAAAACTCCAGATGTCCCACAACGTATATATATATATATATATATATATATATATATATATATTCGTGATCAGCATCAAATTCTGAATTGATATAGGCATATTCGTTTGTTCCATCCGTCCGCCTATGTGATAACGGTTGTACACATCCCATTTGCCGCAAAAATGAAACTATCGGCCTAAAGTTTTACGAAAACATTGGAAGGTCTTGCACGCAGATTGGTATGGAAGTTGAACGAAGGACGCGCTTACAATATCACGTAAACTAAGAGCACCTCGGTTTTTCAAGACGAATAAAAATATATTTTTTTGCCCATTTTGCTGTAGTTTATGGCAGATAAGTCTACAAAAATTTTAAGAAATATTCCATGGGCGATGGGGTAGTGCCTCTACGAAAACGGAAGAAACTGATCACCTCTAGCCAATACTGTAGTGTATCAGAATATAATTTTTTTTCAATCTTTTTATAATGCAAGCAAGCTTCGAGAAACCCATAAAGTATATATAAATTTTTCTGGCCATCTACCCGTGTGCGTAACAGTAAAGAATCTGTAGCAAATATTCGCGCTTTCGGAAAAATGAACATATCGTCTACCGCTCATCCAATATTATATGAAAATGTAGTTCTTTTCCTTCTCGTAATCTTGTTTGGGACAACGGCGATGGGTATCAAAGATTCGTTCATTACCGAATATCATTTTTTTAATAGTTGTAATTGAAAACAAAAGTTAAAAAACAAGATATGATTAAAAAACTTTTTAATTGACTTTGGATGGGTTGCGCAAACGATTCACGGAATTATATTTATGTGTATATCCAAGAGTTTTTATTGCAATGCTTGTTTTTTAAAAGGTTCCTATTAATTATTGTTTGTATTTTATTTGATAAAAAATACATTTTTGATTTATTTCACTTTGTTGCATATAAAAATATAACCCGTAAGCAGGCATTCAGGTGAATCCTTTGAACAGTTTTCTTGTAATGAGAAATTTGATTGAAATTTTGATTTCTGTTTAGGCGAAAGCTGTTAGTGTACCAACTTTATTAATCAATTGATAATTGATGCTCAGCAGTAAGCATCTGAGATTTTCTATATTATCGAGTCACAAATTCCGAAAAGTTTCTATTACACTTATTCATACATTCCGTTACTGCTGACATTTTCACAATTGAATATATTGACACAAAACAAACAAAAGAATTTAGTAAATATGTTATGTGCTCACTTTCACGCTTACACTCCATCACAAACGTGAAACAGTTTAAATTCCATCAACAATTTCGAAGGCTTATAACTAAGAACAAAAAAAAAAACAAGAAAATTAAGAAAATTATAATCGTTCGTGACCGACTCCTTAATACCCATGACGGTGATCCTAAAAAAAAGTGAAAAGAACTAAATTTTCATATTCTGCAGTATTGGAGGGGAGCGGCTGATTTTAATTCTATTTTCACAATAAAAGTGAAAAAGAATTGATATGATGTAGATGTTCTTCTTTATGCGTAACAAGCAAAAGAAAAAAAAACAAAACACGGAGAGTACAGTCGTCCACTGTTTTTGTTATATAAACATATTCTTCTTTGAAAAGTTACGATCATTTTCAAATATTTGCAAGCTTTTTCGGCGATTAGTTCATTTCTGCGAGCGGTTGAGTGGCTGCCACAACTAGCGATGGCCAGATGACCGGACGGACATGCTTAGGTGCTTTCCGAATTTGAATCTGGCCAAGAATTCATATACTTTAGGGGGTCTTCGATGCACGTCTCTGCGCATTATAACGATTTCGAAAAAAAAAAATGAAATTATTATACGAATATTTGTCATTTTTGGCGAGGTAGTCACGCTATGCCCGTAGATTATATGTTCAAATTTTTGTAGACTTATTTGTTGTAACTTATGAGTAATGAGCAAAAACCCAAGTTTTTATTCCCTTTAAAAAACAGAGGTCTCCTCACTTTGCGTAGTACCGTAGTCGTGTCCTTCGACCGATTGAGCCCAATTTCAGTTTTAGGCTGCGCGCAAGAACTTCCAATGTTTCAGCGAAATTTGAAATAGATAACGTCATTTTTGACGGCCAGCAGATTGTTTACTAAAGACATTATACAGACGGCCAGGCGGACATACAGACATGCTTAAATCGATTCAACATTTGGTGCTGATCACGAGTATACATACTTTGTAGGTTCTCTAAAGCTTCCTTCTGGGTGTTGCACACGCTTTGACAAAATGAATATACCCGTCATCCTTTGTCGGTTCATTTACTTTTGTTTGCTGGATAAGGCCGATATTTTGAGCAGAGGTTTGAAAATTTGCATAGATCAAGGGTTCTTAACGAAAGCGATCATGCTTCGTTAATAAGCAAAATTGCATCGTTTTCTGAAGGCACTAATCTGGATTTTTGTAAGAAATAAATTCCGAATTGTATTAATAGTGATGACTAGAACTGGCGGGAAAATGAAGATATGTGAAAGTTCAACAAAGGGCAATATTAAAGCAAAACTGTTTACGTACCTTTTAATGCATCAAGTATTCAAGTTTTACCTGAAGGGGGACGTTTTTTAATACACAAAAGGAAAAAATTTTTTTTATTAGTTTTTGGTTCGATAATTTCCGATGAGAAATAAATTGAATGAGTAGACAAATATTTTTGATGATTTCCTTGTTGAAGAAACGATAAAGAACATAAAGTATGTTATTTAAAGCCAAAATAAAAGCAGAATTTTTCAATTTTGATTAATTCAATAGCAACATCAACATCAAAAATTTGTTATCTATCGCAGAGGGAAGAACAACTCGCAATGAAAAAAGGAAATTGGTGTATATATATATATACATGCAGATATGCATGCTATATACGTGCTGTGTAGGCGAGCGTTTTTTCTTTATGTTTCGAACCAGATTATGAGATATTTTTCGAGTTTATTTATACAGATATATACACATGCTAACTTTTGCAACTTGCACTCAGTTGCCTGTCTTTTCGCCATTGCTTTTGTAAGTGCACCTTACGGCAATTGCACGAAATTCTAAACTTCAAAGGGATTCGTTACATTAAGTTCAAATGTATATATAGTAGAAGTAAAGTTCAGTAATAAGCTTTAAGCGATGTGTATTATGTTTTAAATTTAAGCAGCAGATATTATAGTAACGTAGAGGTGACGGGGTGTGCAATATATTTCAAAATTTTCGTCTTAAGTATTTACATTTTCCTTTACTGCAAAGTTTTCCTAGATGGCTCGACATAACTGGCGTAAAGTTCTTTACAAATGACCTCAATTGAATGCGTTTCATTCATGTATATATTATCTTTGGTCAGATCACATCTGGCGATATCATACGAGGTATGTTTCCGATCTAGGAGGACTAAATCCTTCAGTGGCGCTTCGTCAAACGCGTATGTGTATCAAGGGTATACAAGTTGAGTTGTAACGACACGAATAGTGACAATGCGTTTGTTGTATCGCTCCAAGCCGTTTGCATGGCCTCCACGTGGGCGCAACGCTTTCCTTCTATGCGTTCTTTCGATCGAGTAGAAAATATATGGAGGTGAATAAAGCGTATACGCTTTGTTGAAACCGTATGTCTCTCGCATTCACATCATTAACTAGGTGTAGTAAACATTATGTGAAAGGATTTTCTGATATCGATTCGCGGTATGATGCCATGTATAATATGTCTTTAGTTTTGCTTACTCAAGATGTAATAATAATCCAAACATCTTAAATGGCACAAAAAGTCTGTTAACAATAACGTGAAAAGGCGATATATAAGATACTTGCGAAGTACTGTATGAATAACTTTTCGTAATGTACACTAGTCTTTCACGTCTTTCACATGCTGCATATTTGAGTTTGTGTACCGGAAAACTACGCAAATTTATGGAAATATGAACATAAATGTTGCCGGAAGAGTAGACATAATTGATATGTATTGAAATATGTGCGGGCTGTTTCACCAAGAAACAAAGCCGGTACAAATGCATGCTACCGTCATCAATTAATGTGTATGAGTCAAAAATACAACGGGATATGCGCAAAGTCATGATATCGTGATTTCTCACCACGACCATGTACGTGCGCATAAGGAAAAACACGTCTAGCAAAAAGCACTGTGCTGGAAACTGCTAACCTACTCGCCGCATCCGTCACATTCACATCACACTTTCTGGTTGGCACTAATTTCTAGGGATGGATTAGTGTGTGTTCGAGCACAGCTCCCATTCTTACGACGGTATAGTCTCAAACAGCTAGATGTACTTCCGACACGGAACTCATACTTTGTCAAAAAGAGGCTAAATTTAATGGCTAGCAATGGAAATCACTTCGAACGAACACTTATCGTTTATCATTATTTTCATTAAATTTATTTGAACATCCAATAAAAGGAAACCGGTACAGTCAGCATTGCATAAAAAACTACAAGAACTAGAGTCGCTTGCATGAATACAAAAGTAATTTGAATGCGAATCTTTGCTTCCTGCTTTTGGCTGCCATGGTGATGTTAATAAATTAAAATTTATTTAAAAAAAAAACAAATCAAAACATTATTTTCGAAGAAGGTCGGCCATAAAGTGGTTGATCCATTTCACCTAATGGAATTCCTCACTTATTTTCATTCTTAAGAAACAAAAATCGTACTTTGTCACCCTGTAAAGGACAAGTTTTCATACAAACACTTGCATTGGAGTGGACCCAAACCGCGAAACGACATGGTCCAAATTTAAATAACACATAAATTTATATATAAAATTATTTTTTAATCAAAAAACTTGATACTTTTTTATGTATTTCCGTCATGAAATACCAAACAGTCATTGTACCTGGTTGACACATGAAGACAAATTTTTTTTGCAGAAACGTTCACATATCATGATAGAGATATCCGCAATAAAGTCATATATCAAACCGGTATACTGCACCAACTTTCATCATAAAAATTAAATTTTGTTACTATCTGAAGATTTATTATTGTCTGTAAGAACCTTTATATGGAAGGACGGCCGTAGGAGCTAAATTTTCCACATTCATTTAGTATGTCAAAATATTGTTTTCTCCTCATTTATGTTGAGAAATATTAAATATCGCAAATATTTTGTATATAATTGTCAAAATAAGGTCTTATAAGGGGTGTGATCGTAAAATTGATGGGATCAAAATTAAAATTTCAACAGCATTTGTCCATAAGCCAGAAAATATCAATGGAACATCGCGGAAATCGGGCCCCGTAAGTTGAATACTAAAATAGAGGCACAAACTTTAGAGCGACAGATGGACAGACACGTTTAAATCGATTCAGAAAATAACTTTGAACTGATTGGTCTAGAGATGGCTCGGTCTCGAGTTTTTCGATCTGCTGCCCAGATACGCGTAAATTTAATATGCCTCTACCACAAGTGGCATAGAAATTAGATATATAGCGATTAGTGGCCTGTTTTTTTTCCCATTTAAATGTATATTAAATTTATATTCTACATTTAAATATGGCTTTCTAAATATATATACATATATATATATACACTTATATATATTTATGGCGAACTCAGATTTAGGACAATTGTAGTATGAAAGTAAAATCCTTTTGAGCGGTTTCTATTGAACAACCTCAGGTCTAATCTAAGAAAAGAAAGTTGAAACGAAGAAAGAAAGATATAGTCATTATATATATAAAAATATAATACACTTGGAGTTTCATTCCAAAGTGTATTTTGTAAATTCTTTATATAAATTGAGCAAATGAAACGCATGTGTGCATTTCGCTAGTACTGAAGCTCATTATTTTTTAAGCTGCCTATTATAGAATTTTCGTTTCAGTGTTTTGTTCCTTTTAAATAATACCTTGTTTTCGACATGCAAAAGTACATTTGCATGTAAAATAAGAATAACAAAAACAAAAAGGGAAAATTGCGATAAAATCTTATATTCAGATGAGGCGGGCTATTAAATAGCTTGAGGCAACTTTTCGTTTATTTACACGGTAAAATTCCAAAAATTATATTATGTTTCCATTTAAAGGCATGCTTTTTATGAAAAGATCTACATGGAATGGACCCCAAGATGTGAAATGACGCGTTTCGAATTTATTAAAATTAATTTTCTTACGAAGACCATGGTTTTCGTCACAAAGTGCTTAAAATTAAATTTTTTTGCCGTAGGTTTACACTTCATGTCAATCATTACATGGAGCGAGTTACAAAATATAGTACCTATGTAGTCAAAATTTGATGCGATCAATTGCTCTGTCAAATTACAACTTTGTAGTAGTTTTTAACTTTAGACTTTTTGCCATATAAAGGTTGATTTCTCGTGAAGCAGTTATGTGAGAGCGGGTTCAACAAACTGGCCACATATTCAAATTCAAATTTTGCACATTCGTTTACTATGCCGAAGTATGATTAGTTAGTGATTTTCTTCGAGAAATTTTACAGAAATTGCAATTTTGGTTTATATAACCACTATTTCAAAGTAGGATGTTACGGTTAGACTTAACGTATTTTTAAAGGGATTCACCGTTAGGGAAAAAGCAAGATAGTGAATCAAATTTCATCGAAATGTTTTAAAAAGTGTGTCTTGTGGTTTTAACAGAGATATATGTGGGAAAATCTCAAATAGGTGGACAGAAGGACAGACGGACAGACAGATGAACAAATTTATATATTCATTCTGAATCGGTCGATTTAACAAACAGTAACTCAGTCGCAAATTTTTCTGGATGTTACAATGCATACATAGATCCACATAAGCTTAATAATACCCTGTATAACAAGAGTTGTAGGGTATAGCAAAAGAACAAAAGACAAAAAACCCTTGAAAACTTTAGTCATTGACTGCGTAACTATTTAGGCTTAGCAATAGCCACAAACATGTCCGGATTCATATACTGATACCATTGCTTGTATCATTCAGACATTTACCCATTATACGCACTATTATGTTTGACTAGC